>JABXWE010032932.1:0-24454 GCA_014611495.1 Limonius californicus
GGGCCAAGCGGTTGTTCTCGTCAGCCCACAACGATCTGATGTAATTGCTCTTCGGCTAGCAAGAGGAGAAAGGGGGGGGGGGGCTCGTGGACAACCCTTACACAAAGAAAGCTTTAATTGATACATTGTACGGAGTAAGGCGAAATAAGTGGGCGCCCCGCTTTCAAATCACGGCCAATCAACGATTTTCGTGAAAGGTCCGACCAGCCAAAGCTTACGGGAAGTCAAACTTACCTTTCGGTGCTTTCTTACATGCAAAAAGAAAAATACACAAAATAACAAGTTGAGATTATTAAACAATTGATATATAACACATGTTCAATAAAAAGTTTGTACAGTTACACGTCAGAAGAGTTCACACGAGGGCCAGAGTCTGCAAATTATATATAAAGACCGGGTCCCAAGATGTCCAAACCTGCTGCTCGAGCCGTCACTGACTACGGTATTTATTGTAAGATCGAGAAAAAAGTGCGTATGGTCAAATTTATTTAAATGGAGGCGGTGGCATTAGACATAATTTAAAATAAATTTGACTATAGTCAATATGTGCAATATCAGCTGAGTTCGCAACACAAATAAAAACAATTATTAATTACTAAACAATTGGCAACAAGGGGTTGCTTTATTTCAAGACAATACAACTGCGTCTACTTTTCAAAAATTGTAAATAAATAATTACTGCCGAATTTTAAATAATAACTGTATATATAAATAGTTTGGCTTTCTCGTCGATTTTCGCTCGATAGATAGCCAAATCGAAGAGAAGTGATGACGTCACTGGCAGCCAAAACTGGACTTGCAACATATTGTACTATATTAGGATTTTTTCGGAACAACGACGAATGTGCTTAAATCTAAATACGTATCGCGAGCTTCAAAGGCGCAGGTGTATCAAACAGTGATAAGGCCAACTGTGGTGTATGCGTGCGAAACTTGGGTGCTCAACAAGAAAGAACAGAATAGCCTAGAAATATGGGGGCGAAAGATTCTAAGAAGAATATTTAGAGGAAAGAAAGTAGGGGATCAATGGAGAAGATACATAAATGAAGAAGTAATGAATATGTATAGTCAACCGGGAATCATACAAATAATAAAAGCATAGAGAGAGACTAAGATGGCTGGGGCATGTTGAAAGACTGGAAAATGTGAGAATGACGAAAGTCGTCCTGAACAGAGAGATGGACGGCACAAGAAGAGTAGGTCGTCTAAAAAGAAGATGGATGGAGGATCTGCGGGAAAATGGCATTACAAACTGGAAAATCAGGGCAGCCGATAGAAGGAAATGGAGGACAATTGTTCAGCAATGGGCTTAATTGGCTTGTAAACGCTTATTACATATATAATAGAAAATTAACTTGTTTAGATACTTAAAGTTACTTTATGCTTTAAACCTGAAAAATAATTTATTAAAACTAAGTAAAGCTCATGTTTAATTAGTGTTTGTAGTGTTTGTCCTCTCCGTTGATTTTGTTTGGGTTTATCTGGTGTCTAGCTTTTGAATTCTCTGTTTGGTTTAGCATGTTCGTAGTCGCAATAATTGTATGGAGGTATTAGAGGTATTTATCAAACTTAACTGTGAGGTTTTCACCTGGAAAACAATAAGATATGAGAGTTGAGTATTATGCTCGACAACTGTCAACTAACATATAATTTTGGAGGAAAATAGTCCTTTCATTTGTATGTTTTTTGTGAGTAATATTTGGATGAAGGTGTGAAGAACATTTTAATATGATTTGTTAATTGTTAATTGTAATATTATTGATTTAAAGTGATTTATGTCTCAAATGTATATGAATTTTGTTAAAAAATAATTGATAGACCGCTTGAGGTGTCAATACATTCCTTTTTAAATAAGGAATATGGCTATAATTCAGAAGCGAGTATTTTTGATGAAATTAAAATCCGAAGTTTCAGGATGCCTGAAGAGGTTCTTAAACGAGGCACGCACAGTCGGTCATACGATAAAAGAATTGCTCTGTGATGGAGGGAAAGAGTTCGACAACTCCACTGTAAAATCATTGTTAAATGATAATGGAATTAACTTCCGAAAAACCATGCCGTATTCCCCAGAGCAAAATGGTTCTGCCGAGAGGGAAAATCGAACACTCGTAGAAAGTGCACGCAGCATGATTCAGTCGAAGAAACTCCCAATCAACTTATGGGCTGAAGAGGTGAATACAGCCGCGTATACGCTGAACAGAACAGGGCCGACACAAGTGGAAAATAAAACGCCTTTTGAATTGTGGAATAACCGAGAAGTAGATGTCACAAACCGTTTAAAGGTATTTGGTACAGAATGTTTTGTGCATGTGCCGAAACAAAACAGACAAAAACTTGATAAGAAGAGTGTCGCTGGGCTATTTGTTGGTTACGAGGGTGAAAAAGATGGATACCCAGATTGGTTGAAAGAAAGGAATAAGGTAACCCTAAGTCGTGATGTTGTATTCAAAACAGAATTGACGGTAGAAAAGACGATAATGTTGGAAAAACCTGAAGAAAACAAGTCAGAAAGGGTGCCGATCACAATTACAGAATGTGAGTCTTTAAAAGAAGAAAGTGTAATTGATCAGGCTCAAGAGGAAGCTGATACAGAAGAAAATGCAGTTAACTCACGCCCACAACGCAGCTGCAAGAAACCACAACATCTACAAGATTATATATTGTGTGCGGAGTATTCTAATTTTTATATTTCTGAAACAAAGGAAAATGAATTACCTGAGTAGCACAATGCAAAATTAGAAGAGTTGGCATCCCTAAAAGAAAACTGCACTTGGGATCTTGTTGATTTACCAGTGGGAAAGAAATCAATAGGAAATCGATGGGTTTTACGAACAAAAATCCGCCCCGATGGAACTGTGGAAAGATATAAGGCTCGACTGGTCGCCAAGGGTTACTCTCAGAAGGTTGGCATTGATTTTCACGAAACGTACAGTCCAGTCGCACGATTCGACACCGTTCGAGCACTCTTGAGTGTTGCGGCTGCAGAGAAACTGCACCTGGCCCAATTAGATGTCAAAACCGCATTCCTTTATGGCAAACTTCAAGAGGAAGTGTATATGGATCAACCCACAGGTTTCGAAGATGGAACAAATCGCATTTGTAAGTTGAACAAAAGCATTTATGGACTCAAGCAGGCCCCACGATGCTGGAATAAGCGGTTAGTGGACTTCATGTTACGTAAGCAAGGTTTTAAAGAAAGCAACGCTGATCCATGTTTGTTCGTTAAAATGACTAATGTTTGTAAATTACTTGTTGCAATTTATGTTGATGACGGACTGGTTGCAGGAAGTCACAAAGATGTAGTTGAAACTTTTACTTGTGAACTTAAAATAGAGTTTAAGATAACTGTAAATAATTTAGATTGTTTCCTGTGTTTAGAAATTTGTAAACTAAATGATAACATTTTTGTAAAGCAAAGTGCTTATATAAAAAGGGTTTTAGATAGGTTTAACATGTCCGATTGTAATCCTGTTAAAACATCATGCAGTGGTTATTTGGAAAATAACGAAAACGATACAGAAATCGAGGCAACCACACCGTATCGAGAAGCCGTCGGGAGCTTAATGTTTTTATCAGTCGCTACTAGGCCTGACATAACTTATGCTGTTAGTGTGGTGTCTGAATTTTTAGCAAAACCCAAATCTTCACATTGGAGAGCTGTTAAACATATTTTTCGATATTTAAAGGCGACAATAAACTGTGGTTTGCTGTATGAATCAAATGGTAAATTGTTGGAAGCCTACACAGATGCCGACTATGCAGGGGAAGCAAGCACAAGGCGTTCCAGGTCAGGAATATTGTGTAAATCCTCTAACGGAGCTGTAACATGGGCAAGTCAAAAGCAGAAATGCGTTGCTCTGTCAACAACCGAGGCCGAATATGTGGCAATCAGCGAAGGCGTCAAAGAAATTATCTGGTTAAATCATCTACTTTATGAAATAACAGGACAACAGATAATACCATGCTTGCAAAGCGACAGCGCAAGTGCCATCAATCTGGCAAAGAACTCGGAGTTCCATAAGAAATCGAAGCATATAGATATAAGGTACCACTTCATCCGAGAAAAAGTGAACGAGGGTGTCATCGAACTTCAGCATGTTTCTGTGAGGAACTGATCGCTGACATTTTTACAAAGCCGTTACCTCGTGTAAGATTCGAAAGACTTCGTAACTTGCTAGGGGTTGTAACTGTTTAACATAAACATTTTGACAGGAAGTGTTAGGGTTACAAAATATTTAGTAGTTTATGTAGTTTGTAAGATGGTAAAACTGTTTAGGCTTACTGGGAACATGTAATTTCATGCTGAGTGAACTCGCCCCTTGCTTCTGGTGTCATCCTTCGAGTAAGCAACAGTGTCTCGTGTTTGTAGCTTGTTTAATAAATCAGTTTTTACTTTGCCTAGTATCGGTGTGTGAATTTTTTGCTATTACCTCATCAGCAACAAACAATACCTCCCATAAAAGATACCAATGGAAAATGGTGTAGAAATGACAAAGAAAAATCCGACGGATTCGCGGACCACCTTTCCCAAGTATTTAAACCACACAAAACGGAAGAAAATACAGAAGAAGAAAGCGAAATATGTACCACAGTTTTTAGAAATACCTTATCAATTGGACTTACCCATTAAAAGCTTCAAAATGAAGGAAGTGAAAAGAGTCATCCTGAAAGAAACAAACTCTAAAAAGGCACGACCTGATTTCAGTCAAAGTATTACAGGAAACTACAGAAAAATGCCAAAAAATGATTACCTTAATCTATAATGCTGTACTAAGGCTGGGATACTTCCCCAATCAATGGAAGGTTGCCCAAATCATCCTAATACCAAAACCTGGAAAATCCCAAACTGAAATAACGTCGTACAGACCAATTAGCCTGCTTCCTATACTCTCAAAGATCTTAGAAAAACTTTTGCTAAAACGGCTCAAACCAATCATAAAAGACAAGAAATTAATTCCAAAACACCAATTTGGCTTTAGAAATCACCTTGGCACAATTGAACAAGTACACAAAATAGTGAACCAAGCAAATAGTGATCTAGAAGGCAAAAGATATTGTTCTGCTGCCTTCCTAGACATTAGTCAGGCATTCGACAAAGTTTGGCACAAAGGTTTATGTTATAAACTTAAAACGAACCTGCCACACCACTTCTATCAAATCTTGAAGTCTTATTTAAACAACAGACACTTCTTAGTCAAATACCAAAATGCGTATACCAGACTAAACAACATTAATGCAGGAGTGCCTCAAGAGCGCGTCTTGGGTCCCACATTATATCTACTTTTCACCGCAGACGTACCATCCACCAGACAAACCATAATTGCGACCTTTGCGGACGATACCGCAGTGCTGGCATCACATCCTAACCCAGCATCAGCTTCCAGAAATCTACAAATGAATTTAAATAAAATCCAATCATGGCTAAAAATATGGAAGATAAAAGCCAACGGAAGTAAATAAGTGCATGTAACCTTTGCAACCAGAACCGACACGTGTCCACCTGTAACACTAAATGGAACTCAACTCCCACATACAGAAGAGGTAAAATATCTAGGCTTACACCTGGACCGAAGAATGACATGGCGTAAGCACATCTTTACTAAAAGGAAACAACTCACATTTAGCCGCATGTATTGGCTCCTAGGGATGAGGTGGCAACTTTCGCTGGAAAATAAGCTTTTGGTATACAAAACTATAATTAAGCCCATATGGAACTACGGAATACAACTGAGGAGCTTTCGCGCAAAAGCGAATAAATCCATATTTAGTAATTCGCTGCAAATCGGCAATTTGTCCCACAAGCTAAACGATGAAACGTAGAACAACACTTTTCTTTGAAAATTGTTGAGTTTATGATGATTTGAAAATGTGCTATAAAGCGTTAAAAATATTAAATACTTTAGTAGATATTTCAAACACTAGTTTGGATTTATTCGTTTTTGCACGAAAAATACTGTTTTTTCGTAATATTTAATATAAAATATTATTGGTTTCGTTTAAAAATCGATTTTTTATTATAATGTTATGAAAACTTACATATAAGGCAAAAAGTACAATAATATTTTGTGAAAAATTTGAAAAATCTAGATATGCAACGCATCTTCCTCTTCCAAGCAGTCGCATCTTTCGCCTTCTTCATCCGGTTGCTTTTACTCCTGTTCAGCCCCTTCCTCTTGTGCACCACCTTCCTCGCTTTGTACAAACAAAATTGTTTTGTACCAGTCCAGAGCTTCTTGGGTTTCCCAATCTTTTCCAAACTGCTCAGCCATAAGCCTCCTTAAAGTTTTCTTTTTTTTTTATCTGGAATAGGGCGGTGTAGTTCGATATCATTAAGTTCAAAGTCTTCATCAGATTTATTTTTTTTAACAAATTATGTTCAATTTCATTCTCCGTCTGAAATCTATAGTGCAGATAGCTGATTAGAGAGACCTTGTTCTTATTTTTTGCAGTTTGTATTTTTTTAAAACAATTTTTTTCACGTCCGCTATCCCATTCACTTTTTTGTAAAAAGTTTGCAATTCTTTAATATCCTTAATCCGCCAGTCTTTTCCTACTAATTTAATATCACCTACTTCTGAATATATCCTCCAGTATCCATCTTTCGATTCAATTGTAGGATTTTTTCTTAGTAGTTTTTCTACCCTACCGAAACCTCTGTCGGCAGGCATAAAACTATGTCCCCTAACAGGATAGGTAACATTTATTTGTGTGATATTTCTAGGAGACTTCCATTTTAGCCAGTAAACTAGGGTATGTATAATGTGGCTATTTTTATTCTGCCCCCCACATCCATCGCAAAATAGTCGTATCATTTTTTTGCCTTCAAAAGATAGTCCATTCAAGTGTGATAGGAGGGCAGATCCAATTTCTGTACAACCACGTGAAGCCATTTCTTCAGTCCACAAATAAAATGACGGACGCTTGGAGTCCATCTGAACGCAACAAAACGAGTACAAACTTATTTGGTGTGAATAGAAAGCATCACTAATAGGTGTCTGAGGAAGAGGCTGGGCCTGTTGTAAGTCAAAGCAAAAGCTAACAGCATCTTCTGGATTCTCCTGCATTAGTTCGTACAACGTTTTTGCCCTTTTATTATGAATACGATATTGTAATATAAAATCTTTCTTTTTTTCAAGATCCTTTTCAATTTCTATTAAGCGCTTAAGTCTTGTACATTGACCGCAGGAATCTGATGCAGGGGTAGAAAACCCTATGTTATATTTTGTTAGGAAAACTTCCCTAAACATTAAATAGCTAACTGTGTAATCAACACCTGCTTTTGCATTATATATCTTATGCAATTTGGATATGCTCAAAGAACAAGGTAGGTAAATTCTCTTAGATTTTACTCTATTGTAGTGGCTTTCCTGCCCTTTAAGTTGTCCAATAAATTCTTCGACTTTTTCCCGTTTAGCAGCACTTTTAATAGACATACGGTCACCACCGCGTGTTTCTTTGGGTACGTCTCCTTTTGTTTATAATATTTGCAACATGGTTGATTCTGTGAACTGTTATTCCAAGTACATTCCGAAAAAAAGCTTGACACACTCGTACAGGTACATGATCGTCTCTTTTTAGATAGTAAACTATGTTAAGTGATCGTTTTTTTGGGTTATTTTTTACTGGTCTCTTTCTTTCTGCTTGAAGCACAGAAATCATGTGGCAAAGTTTCATGTCCTGCTCTGTTTTGTCCTGTGTCTTGTAGAACTTCTTGCGAATTAATGTAGCATCGCAATTTCGAATTTTACTGCAAAAATAGGTTTTCCCTGTATACTTGCATTCTCTCTTAAGTTTCTTCTCTGGGGCCGCATCTAAATATCTAAAATGTATTGTCAAAATTTTAAGTTAGGTGTACCTATTGCTTAAACTTTTAAATAAATCTCACCTCTTTCTCTTATCTTTTAAACGAATGGATTCGTTCCTTTTACGCTGCCTACTTCCAACACTGGCATCCCTTACACACACTAAATTATCTATGGACACCACTTTTTAATAACAAAAACGTGCATACTCCGTTGCCATCAGTTGATGATTAAGCGTAGGTTAGGTTAGGTTATGATCAGCAAAATTATTACGACTATTAGAACAGCGAACGACATCTTCAACATTTTGTTTAAGGCTTTTACCACAATCACATAGTAAAGTTTCATACCTTTACTACCTTCTAAAAACTGTGGATTTATTCGGTTTTGCTATAAAATTGGATTTATCCGATTTTGCTCGAAACATCCTACTTTGTCGGTCTTCTAACAAAGGATTTATTCGATTTTGTTTAAAACTGAGTGGAGAAATGAAAAGCTTGTATCGAAATTATATAGAAATGATATATAACTCATTTTTTTCCAAAAGTGGATTTATTCGCTTTTGGATGAAAGCTCCTCAACTGTGGGGGACCGCCAGTACTTCAAATATCGAAATTCTGCAGAGGTTCCAAAGTAAGGAGCTTCGAGTGATCGCGAATGCCCCTTGGTATGTGCCAAACTATGTAATTGAGCGTGATCTGCAAGTTCCCCCCATTCGTGACGAAATCAAAAAACAGTATGTGAAATATCATAACAGACTTGAAATCCATCCTAATGAGTATCAAAGTAGCATCAGTAGACTTCAGTTGTTTTTTTCGACATGTTTTTTTTGTATCTGCGTTTGACGTTTAAAACGCCAACAAACTTCCAGGTTAGGAATCATCTACAAGTTGGACAAAAGGTGCAATGTATTTATGAGTTTATTGGTATATTTGAACATCTGAAGTAATAAGCAGTAAATAATATTTAGGTTAACTACCTTGTAAAACAATTTTACGAATACGAAGATACTCAGTCCAAAGTTTTTCCGCGAGGAACTTAGAAAGAAGCAACTAGTGATGGACTTTCTTTTTGAAGTTAAAGATTAACATTAACTTAATTAATTTCATGTAGTGAATTTTTCTAACAGCAAAGAAAATAAGCAAGTGTTTCCATGTGACGAGGTGGGTCCGTTTGAAAGTGCTTTGTTAAATTAGACCTTACTATTTATTTCATGTAACTTTGTCACTTAATTGTAAAAGTTGTTTAACGTTTTATAAGAAAAAACTTGGATAATTCGATAATATTTAATTCATTTCTTTGTTGCATCCATATTTTATAAATTCGTGTTTACTACCTTGTATCCTTCACCTTGTTCAGTTAAACAGCGTAAGAATTTAAAGGTTATGCAGCAGTTACCAAAATTTATATTATAAACCCCGAGATAAGAGTTCTTAAAGTTTATGTTTGAAGTGTGCCCTTTGTTGTTTCAACAACTTACGTAATAATACTGTAATATTTTTTTACATATGAAAGGGAGATTGTCTTTATTACAGGTGCAAGTAAAGTAACATTCCCCCTTTCATTTCAAACGTAATATTTTTTTGTCGCTTCAACGTGAAACTCATTTGTAGGTCCCTCAATAAAACATCATAATAATATAAATTTCTAAATAATATTTCGCAATTAAGACTATTTAATTTAATGCTAGTGTATAACTTCTTCAATGTTTTTAAATAAATGAAAGTTTCTTAAGGGCTATTATTCTTTTAGCTAATGTACACAGTTTCAGGATTGCACAAATTTTGGCTCTTGCTTCTTTCATATTATAAATAGGGAAAGTAAAATTGATGTGTAAAATAATTTTTACTTTTTCAGTAGGTTGGAATCATCAATCACCAAAGTTTTATTTTAAAGCTTTAATTATTCTGAGTTAATATATATTTATCACTAACAGAAATATGTAATGTCCTTCCCCTTCTATCTCAGCTTGAAAAGCTTCTCTTACACAAAACTTACAACTTGATGTGAATGGGAATTCATTTTCATTTCTTGTTTCTACAAATCTAAACATAGCTTCGATGACTTTCCTTGTCATTATTTTAGTCACACACAGAATTTTTTGTATAAAACTATTTTAGTGGTACAGTTTCACATGACGACTTAAATAGGAAGTGGATGCGGCTTTAAAGGAACATTCAGAACAACAGAAAGGTTTCAGTTCCGTATGCTTTTTCATATGTCTTTTAAACAAATTACGATCTGTAGTCTTATATGAACATTCGTTGCACTGAAAGGGCTTGCATCCTATGTGCGTTTTGACATGGTTTCGTAAACAGTTTTTATCGGCAGTCCTATATGTACATTCATTGCACTGAAATGGTTT
This sequence comes from Limonius californicus, assembly GCA_014611495.1. Lineage (NCBI taxonomy): Eukaryota > Metazoa > Arthropoda > Insecta > Coleoptera > Elateridae > Limonius > Limonius californicus. The sequence continues at coordinate 10,168 of JABXWE010032932.1, forward strand.
TTCTCCAGTGTGAGTTCTTACGTGTCGTTGCAAAAGTGAACTGTCCCCAGTTCTATAATTACAATGTTCGCATTGAAGAGGCTTCTCTCCGGTATGAGTTCGTATGTGCCTCAACAGATATTCTTTCCTTGCAGCCGCGTAATCACAATAACCACATGTGAAGGGTTTTTCTCCAGTGTGTGTTTTCATGTGTTGCCCCAAACCGGATTTATGCGTGGTTTTGTACTCGCATTCCTGACATTTGTAGGGCTTCTCTCCCTTGTGAGTCCTCATATGAACTCGAAAGTGAGTGCTGTTTGCCGTTGCATATTTACACACATCACACTTAAACGGCTTTTCTCCCCTATGTCGCTTTACATGCATCCGCAGGTTGGACTTGTCCGAAGTTGTGTACTCGCATTCTTCACACCGAAACGGCTTCTCGTTGTTGTGGATTTTCATGTGTCGCTGGAGGTAATCTTTGATAACCCCCGCGTAGCCACACAAATTGCATTTGAATGGCTTTTCGCCCATGTGGCGTTTCTTGTGGTTTCGAAAACTGCACCTGTGCTTCGTTTTAAACTCACATTCTTGACAATAATAAAACTTGTCGGTGCCATTCAATTCCGAGACTTGAGTTTCACTTTCGAAGTTGAAGGTATCCAGCGAAGGGGAATTGTACTCGTTCAAATGATACTTAATATCCAATTGACAACTAGAGGTTGTTCCGGGAACAGCTTCCTCTTCATACTGTTCTATTGATTCCGATTTAACACTAACGTATTCAAATTGGGACGAAGAATTTACGTGCAACTCCTGTTTTACTAGAAACAGAAAATTAAATTAAAGAATTACGGTTGAGTTGTCAAAACTGCTTACCATCCAAGGAATTGTTCACAATCGGTGGGCAGTCCTTAAACGAATCACTTAGAACAGCGATATCTTGGTCGGCCAAACTGTCCATTATTTATTAGTGGTTTGTTTAGTGGCTCAATGGTGGTTAGTTTTATTTGTGAATAAATCGATGTATAAGAAGTGTCAGAAAACACAATATTTTAGGTTATGTAATTCTAGCTCCGCCACTTAGATAAAGTTACAGTAATTATCTACTCTTACTGTGATAATGTAAGACAGATTCTCGTTTTTTGGTAGGTTGTATCCACTTGCGTAGCTTTATGGTAAAAGTGTACAATACGCTAATGACGGCTGCAGTGCATAGAAATTTTTGGAAAACCGCGTCCTAGATCTCGCTCAATCAAATACAAATACAATGATATAATCTAAGATCAGTACTGGATTATCAAATGAGTACAGTGGGCACCGGCTTATCGGCCCCATGCCTTTCTAGGAGTTGATTTGATCTTGAAAAAAAATTACAATCAAGCTTTCTTATATTGTTTCCAAAAGATGGAAAAAAAATAAATCAACTCAAAGAAACGAAATCTTTACATTACAGATACATAGAGAAAATACTGTATTAATGTAATGTACTGTAGTGTGTAATATCCCTGGCCTGGGTGCCGGGTAAACTCAGAGCCAGGGCTCACTGGGAATAAAATTATTTATCGGATCAACAGTTTTATTCCTATTTATTTACAATTCTAACTTAAATTAAAATACTGGATGTAAACAGGTATATGTACAAGAATAAAGGAGACTAAAATACTGGATTCTGAACAAATTGCAACAATAATAAAAAGAAAGGGTGTTCTAAAACGAAAATCAAAGCTGCCTTAGTTCGGCCCTGGAATGTAGACAGTCTGGACGCGGTCCGCGCGGGTCGAGCGGCGTGAGGTGGTAGTCGGACTCACAGCTGGGCTGCAAGCTCGCTTCACTGAAGGCCAATCAGCTGCTAACCAATTAACGAATTTTATTATTACAATGCAAGGTAAACGGGATTACTCGCAGCAACTGAATTCTAGCAGCTTCCTTGGTCTCGTGTTCTCGGTTACCAGCAATGTTTGCAATTCGTTCCGGTTCCCTATAACTAGAATAAAATAGGTGATGCGAATTCTATCGACGTTGCAGTGAACGATCTTCGTGGTTTTCGCCGGTCGATCGCGGCGTGTTGTCGAATGTGCGGGTTTAGCGATTTTAGCAGGACTTTGGGTTGGTTTAGAATTCCTGAAGCGAGTTCCAAACGGAAACGCGGGTTGCCCCAAGCTAACGAAATGGTACTGCGATATACTTAGTAAATTCTGTAAACTTCTTTCAATGCGGTGTTTTCCAGGTCAGGTGAAAATACGTAAATACGTTTGAAATGGTCGGGATAAACTACAGGCAGGGCACACTGTCAAAACGCGGGGTTGCCCAGGCTAAATCAGTGTTTGACGGAGATCAATTACGGGATAACTTTGTTAAAACTCGAGGTTACCCAGGATATATCAGTGTTGACTGGATTTCTAGGACTTTCAGGTATGCGGTGGACTGGGTTTAGTTATAGGATTCGGGTAATAAGTTTAGGTTACTGGACTGGTTGCTAGACCGGTTTTGGTGCTAGACTTTCTTCTCCAGGCTTCGGCTCAGAAATTAATGCATTTTTCCTAGAAAATTGCTTTTATACGGCTGGTCCGGCTGTTCTTACTCGTTCTGGCGTCGTGTCGGGCCGGGTAGGGAGTGGGATGGCTCATCGGTTTGGACTACTAGCGCCACCTACGCCTTTCCGGTGAAACAATAACGCGGAAAGTTTCTAAATAAATTTAAAAACGCGTTCTGGCCGGGAATTTCGTTACAAGGGCGCGTGTACTACATTTATCGGGATGCTTTGTTTTGGGATTCGAACCTTCAGTAAGGTCCTAGCATCATAGTACCCAACAACAACTTATAACACATAAACCATAGACATCAGGTTCACATTACAGTTTGCATAGAAATAACACTCCTAGAAGGCTAGTATATAAGAGTACATAAGCCGATTTACTCACGAAGAAAGACAGACAACAGATCTATGTGTTAGATAGAAACGCTTACTTTAGGAAGTACTGCGCCTGCGTGTTGTATACGAGGGTATGTCGTAATGTAGCTACGGGGGTCAACAGAAAAGTTTTGTGTTTCACTTATAAATATTTATTTTTTGTTTCTATAAGCTGTAGATACTTACATATTTTGTCGTTTTAAATTATTTTTAAGTAGATAAATCACTTTATGCTCCAATATATTTTCAAAAAATATTAGTTAAAGACAAATTGTCATAAAACGCGGAGCAACATTCTACGATAATACCGGACACCACAGCATTATCATCATCAAAATGTAAGGTACACTACCTATTTTCATAACCAGATTCTTTCAGTATGCTAAACTACTTATTTGGCATATTTGGGATCATCTTTAATTTACTTACTTTTAAAAAATAGAACTCTAGATTGTGAATTTACTTACATTGATAATAATGTTATTTTAAAATTGGTCAGGTAAAATAAAACACAAGTATTAATTTTTAAATCCCCAATTTAATTTAAGCAAAGAAAGGGGTGGCCCATTGAGTCGCAGTGCAACCCAGGGAAAAGGGACCATAAAAACCCATGGCAACTTATTTGGTACAAATAATAGTAGTTTACGTAACAAGTCCCGAAAGTGGTCTTTTACTGGACGAGTGGGCAAATTGCAGGGCGAGCCGCAGGCGAGTCTTGCAAGCCTGCGAGTCCAGTAAAAGCACTTTTGGGACGTATTACGTACAATATTTTTTTTAAAACGGGCATTGTTGTACCATAAACTTCATATTATTCGGGACTTCGACGGTAATAAATCAAACGTTGCTTGGGTGGCCGCCTTAACAATTTCATCTGGTATAATTTCATCTTCCATTAATTCACAATCAAATGCATCATTTTGAATATCCATTTTATAATAAATGTCACGTTTTCAACTAAACGTCAAAATATGTCAAGTTATTTTATAGTTTTAAATAATACAAAACTCGGTTACTATAGAAACCAATTGACCGCTATCTTAGACTAACTATTTTATTATTTTTTTCATTAAAGATAGGCCGGAAAGTAAATAAAAATGAGTCCGGTAAAAGCTTTTACCGGACTATCACAATAATTTTCTGGCTCGGTCCGACAAAATGAGATTTTCTGACCTAAAAATAAACCGGAAAGTACTAATTTCTGGCCGGTTTTAAAAAAAATAATATACAAATATAATAGACAAAGCAACAATATAAGTCATAAAAGCAAACATAAAATACATTATATGCAAATACAATAAAAAAACAGATAATCATATTTCTAATACTTAGGGCATTTTATTAATATTCTAGTATTTTATATTTAGGTAAAATCATTGTTTAGTATCAAAAGAAAAACATTATTTTACTGATTTTTAAATAAAATTAACTTATGTAAACACAAGTATTAATTTTTAAATCCCCAATTTAATTTAAGTAAAGAAAGGGGTGGCCCATTGAGTCGCAGTGCAACCCAGGGAAAGGGAAATCATTGTTTAGCATCAAAAGTTTAGTTTTGCAAGCCCCATGCCATACTTTTCGTAATACATATATTCTTATTTTATTTCTACAAATACTTAAATTGGGTATAGCATAAAATTAATATTAATTAAAAAAAACTTCCACAACCATAATCAAGAAATTACTACATTGCAAATTATTAAAGCTCTTAGTTTTGCCACCCCTATACCGATCTATTATAATTAACTAACCTTTCATTAGAACATCAGCTTTTCTAAATATTAAAAAAAAAATTTTTTATGGCTTACAAGAATTTGCATAATTTCCAAGTGCAAATAATGACGAAAATTTATAATATTAAATAATGTTAAAAGCATTCACCAGCATCTGTTCTCCATCCTGTTCAGAAAGCAAGTTTTTTTGTCTTAAATGAGCAACCATGTCTTCCAAAGTTTGCACCTTTTTACATAACAAACGTTTAGCATACTGGAGTTTTTTCATTTTAATTGCTTGGTTTTTGTAATTTCGCTTCACTAAATCTATAACCCTTTTTGCTCTTCTTGGCGTTTTCACATGTGTTGGGGAAATCTCGTTAATGTATCTTGGTTCCATAAAACGTCCCTTTTTAGGGGTTGATTGTCTATCTAAAAATATCAAAAAACCCTTAATAATATGTAAATATATTAATACAATATTTCTGTTTTACCATCCAAGTCGATAGTGACTGATCTTTCTTCTGCATCTTCATTTATAATTTTGGTGTGTGTATTCTCTGCAATTAAATTAAATTAGGTACTACACACTTTTATCCATTGCTTTTTCTTCGCGCCAAGGAAAACTAAAATACGTAAAAATTTATTTAATTATTAATTACCTATATTTGAAGGGTCCAGTGGTAAAACCACTTTACAATACAAAACTTTATTGCTTAGTTTAACGGCTTCAAAGTGATTCAAACCCAGATATAAATGCACATACTGGTAATACTGATTGAATCTTGGATCTTTAGACAATTAAACAATTGCGAACTAAACAAAAAATGTACTCTCAAACAAGCTTATTTATTAATAAAATTAAACTTACCTGTGCATCATAATATGAGCATTTTTTGGATCGTATTTATAGTTACATACGAAACAGCGTCTTATGGAAGGCATTTTTCAGAAATATCACCAAAATAAACGAATATAACACAAGAATAAATGCAGAAATAAAAAACACAAGCAACTGAATGAAACAGTAACAACAACAATGGCGCGCTGTGTTACCAAGAAAACAGTGTATTTACGCGAGTATATAACTACGTCATTATGTATATGTCCGCGCAAGCGTATATCATTCAAAACCAATAAGCTTTCTCCCTTTGTCCGTGAGGGGCTTCTCACTCTACTAGCCTTCTAGGAGTGTTATTTCTATGACAGTTTGTCTCTTGAAAGCTCATTTTCTGTCAGCTTTCAGTAGTGATGGTCAGCTCCATCTAGCGGCCGACGTACACAGTTCAATATTGTGTAACGTTCGTTTAGTTTTGCCACTTCATATAAATTAAAGTTTTATTTTAATTGCCGCTCATAATAGATTACTATTCTATTATTTGCAAAGGTTATTTTACTGGAAATCACCTTTTCCGAATTTAAAGGAACGCTGACGGGTATGTTTAGTCTATAGCGCTGATTTAAAACAGTTCCTAGAATTCTTTGTCGGCAGAATGGCCCTGAAAATCCTACGCTCCCCGGAAGTTCCACAGTTTTATTTCTGACGGAGAAGTGGGATTAATATCTAACGAGCTGATTGGTAGATTTTCAGGTATTGCATTTAAAATTTCGTTTTGGGTTTCAGCATTACTTATTTCGTCAGGGCTCTTGAAGATATTTTCAAAATAGTCGGTGAAGGCGTTTGCCTTTTCTGTCGCTACAAAAGATTTGGGTGTTTGCGGTGATAGGGGGAATTATGGTTGGCCGTGGAAAAATTTGCTTTGTGATTTTCCACATCTGAGTGTCACCTGGTTCAATATCGCTTAAGTATTTTTGATATTTGTTGATCGCAAGATTATGTAGCTCCCAGCTTATCCGATGTATATGTTGATTGAGTTGGGTTTTAAACGATTTAATTCTGGTGGTTTGCCATAATCTTCTGGTGCGTTTTTTTTTTATTAAGTCTAATATATAATTGGAAGTTTGTGTTGGATTGTATTATTGTCGTGTGTTTTTCCCGATGGTTGCCTTTTGAATCGAGTTTTTAATAATATTGGTGTAGGCCGCAATTGCTATATCTACTCGTATATCTCCTATTGATTTTACATGGCTACAGGGGTTTTAAGGTCAAACTTATTTCTGTTTGGAATAATTTCCAGTCTATTTTTCCGTTTATTAAACTTTCCTGTCTGTTGGTTACGTTGAAATTGGCATGAAAGAATATTAATATATAATTAACTCCGCCGTGGACGGTCCCAAGCCAGGCTGAGAAAGGAGGAGGGTTGTGCGCAGGGCTAGCAACCCAGCCACGTAAAAAACCCATTTATGCTAAAGAAACTTCTACAAGCCTCGGAAACCGGACGGGAAAAACGAAGACGACACAGGCTATGGAAATGGACACGAGAAAGAGAATATATATTGGATTCTGGAACGTAAGAACCATGAATGCAGCAAGTAAAACAAATCAAGTGTAGCTAAAGAAATGGACAGCAACAATGTAGAAATACTGGCACTGAGCGAAATCAGATGGAAAGGGTGCGGAAAAATAAAGCTGCAAAATGGAAAAACTGTAATATAATCTGGAAAGACTAATGAAAACGCCAAAAACGAAAGTGGAGTAGCGTTTATGATGGGCAAGGAAGCAGCACAATCCCTAATGGAATGGGAAGGAATATTAGACCGAATAATCATGGCTAGATTCAAAACTAGATTCTATAACACAACCATAATCAGCGTATATGCCCCGACAAATTAAAAAAAAGAAGAGATTACAGAAAAATACTACGAACAACTACAAACAACGTATGAGCTAATAACAAAGAAGAATAAAAGAGACACACTGATAATAGTAGGAGATATGAATGCAAAGATAGGACAAGAAAATGGAGGTAGAGAAATGGCAATGGGAAGAAAAGGAATAGGAAGTGCAAACAAAAATGGCGAAAAACTGATAGCTTTTTGCATGCATAATAGCTTAGTATTAGGATGCAGCTTGTTCCCACATAAAAACATACATAAAGTAACTTGGACGTCCCCCGACGCGACGGCAAAAAAAATGAGAATGACCACATTGCTATAGAAAGAAAGTGGCGACACTATCTACTAGACATTGTAACGTTCCACCCGGTGGCTTATACGGGGCGCGAACGCTCCAAAATTTATAACCTGGGTAGTCTCTCGAGTTGTCCAGAATTCAATTATAAGTGCTTGGAAAAAATAAATTTATTAACTCTTACGTAATGGTATATGTATGTATATATTGATAAACTAAATAAATATTACACTCGAATCAATTACTAACAAATAAAATAGATGTCTCCGCCACTGGTTTGTCCTGGTAGGCCCAATGGTTCGTAGGTCCGGGTCGGTAGAACGACTGCGAACTGGCTCTGGTAGGTGAAATAGCTTCTCGAGTGGACAAAATGTCCGCCGCTGTCGCCGGTACTAATCAAACATAAACAAACCAATTAGCTTTAATTTGTTGTTGCCAAGGAAGTAATTTCCTTGTTAGGGGGATAAACGGTGTTCGGGATTATTAACAGTGAATGTTAAACTTTCCAGCGTAAGAATTTATACTTAATCAGTGGGAAAATTCTTACTTAAAACAACGTGAACTTTGTTAACCACCAGTGACAATTTCTGTACCGAGATTCACATGTGTCTCGTTAGATGTAAATAGCTCCAGAATAAACAATCTGTGTGTATTGAATTGCAAACTTTACTGTAATAAATCTTCAAACAGGAAATTTTAATTAAATCAGTTTTCCTGGAAGTTAAAACTCAAACTACGCGTGTTTAACAGTGCAGTTGTGGTATAGATAATTCAACCTTGCTTTGCGTAAATATTACTCGAATAGGATTCTGACTTTTACAGTGAAAATATCGGGCACACGGAAAATGCACTCTAATTAGTCAGCCAAAATTCTCCAGCCTACTAACGAGAATGGAGCTAATTCCCCTACAAGTTTGCACACAATTACTCTGCGACAGAATTTGTAGATCGCTTTGCACTGTTCAAAATACTCCAAATCAATTCAAATCTTCTAGCGGGACTTACAAAAATTTGACGTCATGAAATTTCTCCACAAATTACGACAAACCTTGTACAGGGTGTTCAACTAATAACAACAGTAATTATTAAGGCTTATTTACACCGTCGATTCAGACACCGACCTTATAAGCAATAGTAATCTATACATAATTTTCTATTGATCTTAACCATTTCAAACACCGGCAGAAGAGCAATAAAAATGTCTGTCACAGGGAAAACGGACTACTGGGCACTCAAATGAACAAGCAAAGCAAGTTAAATATTTATATCTATTAACTTTACTTTATGTGCTAGAAATCTAACGATTTCGAACGGCGGTATAATTTAACAAATTACCCCGACAGCTAGCTACGGTCGACGCACACTGGTTCGCTCGGCTTCGGACTCTGTAATAGGAATCTCAAAATTATTAAATTTGTTAATACAGCGGCAAAATACTGGAAAATTATTAATTCACTTTCGGGTAAGTATACGGAATTAGTAAACGGATTTTACTAGACTGGTTAATTTCACGATCGGATTTTCAACGCTAGGATCTTTTAAGAATACTCTTAAAAGAAGGCTGAGGAATATTTTCTGACTTTTGATGAAATCAAGAGCCAGGAAATAAAGTGATTTCAAATGGCCGCCGCGCTGGCGGTTTTATACTGGCCAATTTTCGATTTCCGTCATGCGCGCACCCCCCTCTGGTGTAGAGAGGGACGCGTGTTCTGGAACATTCCGCGTCACGGCTGCGGCAGATGTTTGTTGTTGGAGCTACTCTTATCTCAAAATGTTGAACTTTTGTGTAATTAGTAATTAATCACCAAATATTCACTTTTCACCATTTTCACCCGTTACAACATCAGGACTATGAGAGGAGCAGATGTAGGGTCAGACCACAATCTAATGAGAGCAAAGATAAAGATAAAACTAGCAAGAACAAGAACACCAAATAAAAGTCAAAGAGAAAAATATAACATACAATGGCTGAGCAGAGATATAGCAAGTATAGAACAATATAGAAAAAGGCTCCGAATAAAACATGGATGTCCAGGAAAACCTGGGAGACGATTGAAGAACCATGACAACTAAAACAAAATATGCTAGGAACAAAAAACCAGGAATATAAGAAAGTACTCGAAGAAGCATATCGACAGAAAAATAAAGAAGTGAAGAGAAGTGCGAGGAAAGAAAAAAGAGAACACCAAGAGGAAATGATGAAAAAGGCAGAGGAAGCAGTAAGAAATAACGATGGCAAAACATTTTATGAAAGACAAAAAGCTTTAGCGACAAAGGTAACAGAATCGTAAATAATGCACATGTGCGAGATGAAAATGGAAAAATAATATAAAAACCAAAAAGAAGTTATAGAAAGATGGATGGAATACTTTAGTGAACTATATAGACAACAAGAAATAGATCAAGAGCTCGAAGAGGAAGAAAGAAATGATATAATGTTGAACTTATAAATGGCAGAATTTACGAAAGAAGAAATAAGAAGCGCAATAAAACAACTAAAAAATGGAAAGGCAGCGGGTATAGACAATGTCACCGCGGAGTTGCTGAAGACCGATATAAAAACATCAACTGAGATATTACACACACTAATAAATAAAATATGGAATGAAAAGCAGGTACCGAAGGAATGGAAGCAGGGCATGATAGTAAAAATACTAAAGAAAAGAGACCGAACTAAATGCGGAAATTGGAGAGCGATAACCCTGCTATGTGTAGCAAACAAAATAATGACGAGAACAATATTCGAGAGAATGAAAAGAGAAATAGGCAAAGTAATAAGGCAAAAATATTTGTACGATCAGAATAATAATAGAGCAAACCGTGGAATGGCAGAGCAAAATATACATCAACTTTATCGACTTCGAAAAGGTGTTCGACCGAATCAATCGAGAAAGAATTTGGAAAATCCTAAACAATTATGGAATCCCACCCAAATATATTAGGATAATCGAACTGTTTTATGAAAATTACACCGCCAAAATTAAACATAATGGAACATCGACAGACGAAATAAAAATTGAAAGTGGGATACTCCAAGGGTGTATACTGTCCCCTACAATATTTCTAATACTAACGGACTGGGTGATGAAGAATGCTACAGGTAATAAAACCGGGATAAGATGGAACGCTTTTGGATCTTGAATTCGCAGATGACATCTGCCTGCTATCCGAAAAAACCAACACATACAAAAAAGACAGAGAAAGTTGTGAAGGAAGCAAAGAAAATGGGGTTGAAGATAAATACCGAAAAAACAAAGATAATGAAAATAAACACTCCAAGAGAAATGGGAATATCAATAGAAGGAGAAGAGATAGAAAATACTGGAAGATTCTGTTACCTAGGAAGTACACAGCAAAATAATGGAGGAATGAAAGAAGATATACAGAGCAGCATGGGAAAAGCACAAAACGCATTCTACACTGTGTCTATAAAGTAACCCCCCCCCCAACTAATTTTTGAACGACTTGATATTTTACCACAATATTTGGTGTGCTTTAATGGGAAATTAAATATTATTTTTTAGCCCATGATTAAATTTTCTATCGTTTAAAATGGCGGCTGGGCGCCATTTTGAATTTTTATTTTAAATAGAAAGGGTGGTCGAGTGACACCTCATTTGAAAGGTCTTTTAATTCTGCGTCTGATCCTAGAGTTTCAAAGAAAAATATTCAGCCAGCACAAAATTACAAATGTTTGAAGATAAAGAAGTCTATTTAAAAAGCTAAGAATTACAGCAAAAAGAAATGAACTTAAGTGTTCAAAATGTTCACAATTCACTTCTTGGCACATAAAAAGTCGGTTATGAAATTCCTGCCTTACATTTTCATAAGTTTCTGGAGTGATATTTCTGCAAACTTCTGTAATGCGTTGCTCCAGTTCTTCAATTGTTTCTGGATTTTTTTATCAAGTAGGTAGTCCACTTGTTCATTTGTTTTTTTGCTGTTTGTTGTCATTTATAAGCTAATCTTAACTACAACTGTCAAGTGTAAATTCGGTTGGCATTTTCACATAAAAATATCTACGTTATTGTAAATTTAGTTCATTATTTCGTCTAAAAATGCCTGTTTCTGACTTCCTCAACGGACATTTTCCTGGAAGATGGATTGGTAGGCGGGGGCCTGTGGAATGGCCGGCTCAGTCCCCAGATTTAACCCCCTTAGATTTTTTTTCTATGAGGATATCTGAAATCAAAAGTGTACAGAACCCATCCAGAAACAATTGAAGAACTGGACAGAAGTTTGCAGAAATATCACTCCAGAAACTTATGAAAATGTAAGGCAGGAATTTCATAACCGACTTTTTATGTGCCAAGAAGTGAATGGTGAACATTTTGAACACTTAAGTTAATTTCCTTTTGCTGTAATTCTTAGTTTTTTTAAATAGACTTCTTTATCTTCAAACATTTGTAATTTTGTGCTGGCTGAATATTTTTCTTTGAAACTCTAGGATCAGACGCAGAATTAAAAGACCTTTCAAATGAGGTGTCAGTCGACCCCCCTTTCTATTTAAAATAAATATTCAAAATGGCGCCCAGCCGCCATTGTAAATGATAGAAAATTTAATCATTGGCTAAAAAATAATATTTAACTTCCCATTAAAGCACACCAAATTTTGTGGTAAAATATCAAGTCGTTCAAAAATTAGTTGGGGGGGGGGGTTACTTTATAGACACAGTGTATATCCACCCTGTACAAAAAATTGCTTGCGATTATGATACAAAACCCGAATTCTGTATGTAATTCAAGTTGTAAGGATTACGAAACACAACTTTTTAATGCTAAAGTATGCAAACAAAGGCATTTTTTTAAAAATCAGTAAACAAGGTTTCTGTCGAAACCGGTAATACTCAAATTCCGGTGTTACAGGAAAGTATAAATTATAATTGAAATGTTTTACTCTTCTTACCTAAATAAATATATCCATTGTTAAAATGTAATTATGTTTACATTTTTGATGAGGTAGATATTAAATGCTTTAGCTATTTACGTTGGTAAGTAAACAAGTTTATGATTAAGAAGTTAATAAATTATCAACTATTTCCGCAAACAAAACATATTTGAAGATATTTAAACACAATATAAATTTCATACTTAAGTATATTCGCATGTATTTTTGAAATTTGGAAGTTTTTAACTGTACAATTATAAACTCTTGTATTTGTACACAATCCAAGAACAACAAATTGTACGAAGAGTTTTGTTTGTTTTCACAAAGTTTGACGTACTTTGTCGCACATATGTCTCTATTATTTAATACATAAATACCTGTTATCCATGGCAATCTGGCCGTTATCACTGATGGAATAGGTCTCTTTTTCATTAACCATATTGGCATGTAATAGTCACTATCAGTGAATAGCACTATGTTGTGTTAAACCACGTACGCTGAATACCGTATGAAGGAGCTGCCGTGATACTACTGATTACCTGTGATACGAACTACATTACCATTCGCTGCCGAATTCCTACTGAGGCGGTATATTGGAAAGTAGTTTCGTGGTATGGCGGTGGAACAAAGCCTTACGAGCTGGAGTTTGCTGCTTTCCCATATGGCATTGACTTTATATTGCTTAGATATTTGTGCAATACAAGTAATTTTAAAAGGCAAAGCAAGTGGTTTTTCTATATTTGATTTAGATTCGATATTTTGCAAAAGAAGCGCTTAAATAGCAAATAAAAAGATTATTCTGCATTTCATTGTGGGTTGTAATAAGCTAAGGTAAAACTATTCAGTTCGTTGTATATTATACAAATTTCGCGACTAGTCTATAATTATTCTGTAAATATAAATATTTTTTATTTTATTATATTAAGGTTCTAGAAATGCAAAATATTTAGGTTGAATAACCCAATAGCCCAAATTCGTCGTTTCCCTTATTAACTGACCTTATCAATTTCCTGAATGAATGACCTTGACTAATAACTAACTGGATATTATTTATCTAATGTTAGAAATTTGATTGTTTTCTTATTTATAATAAATATTTATTTTTAAAAGTTTGTCATATTTTAGGAATTTGTATACAGGGTTGAACAAAAATGAGGATGGCTAGTTACAGAACAAGGACCACGAAAACACTTTTTTTACACAAGTTTAGCAATAGACACATTTCACGATTTGTCGAAATATTAAAATTAAAATTCAGTGCGTTACAGTACTAAAAATCTAATGGCATCATTGAAAACAATTGGCAATGATTTCCCTCGTGAAGTTATAGATGTCTTTCTGCGTTATGTGTTTAAAAATTCAGTTTTGACCACGGCAGTGGAGTACTTTGGATCACCGGCATTTGCGGTTTGGTTTAAAATGGATGTTTGGTTAAGTTAATTACAACATGCTTAGTTTATTTTCTTTATCCAGTTGATTTTAAGTTTTTACTTTATTGAACAATGTTTTAGGTAAGCCTATTTAAATTGTCCTTAATATGTTTCTATTGAAGTGTTTGGTTTATTTTTTAGTCTGAAGATTGTTGGTAGACTACCCGAAAACGTGAACGGTGTTTTTGTATAACTTCTTTATTAAATATTTTCTGTGGGAATCGACAGTGTTTTTTATTATATTTATTAAATAATGTAAGTTAGAAGTTTTCATATAAGTGAGTTTTTCTTGACCAATCTCAAAATAAAGTATATATATATATATATATATATATA
>JABXWE010032933.1:0-12895 GCA_014611495.1 Limonius californicus
CAATTGGTTTCCGTTAAGAATTAATTCAAATTAAAGTTTATTATTAAAGTTTGTCCCGTGTTTTCAAGATTTTCAAAAATTTTTAAGCTCAAAATCAAACTAAATTTAAATTTGACAGTAATATCAAACTTACCGTATGTTTCTTTTGTGGATAACACGATATGATTGATTAAAGTGTCATAGTGATGCTATTTACATTTCTTTAATCAAAATAAATTCAAATTTATCTGGAATTCTGATCCGTATTTTCGAGCTTACCGAAACTCTTTCGGTTAATGAGCACAAGAAATATTTAACAATTTAATTCTATAATACTGTTTTATAACTTTTAAGGTGTTAAGGTGAAGCAAAGTTGTTATATTATAAATCAAACTAAATTCAAATTTACCTTTAAACGCTGTTCCGCGTTTTCGAACTTAATGTTTACAAGAAATATTTAACAATTCAATTCGATAACACGATATTATTGTGTTTAAAATGTTATAGTAGAGCAAGTTAATCTATTAACAATTAAACCAAATTCAAATTTTTTATTAAAATCAAATTTGTCCAAACTCTTTTCGGGTACTTTAATATTTAATTATTTATTCCGCTAACACTACATGGCTGCTTTGAAAGTATTGTAGAAACCCAAATTCTTCTATTAACAAGTTAAACCCAATTGTACTTTGCCAGTAAACTCCCTCCCGTGTTTTCAAACTTACCTAAACTCTTTTCTGGCAATGTTCACAATAGATATTTAACTAAATATGTATTCCGATAATACTATATGACTGCTTTTGAAATATCAAGTAATTAAAAGGCATTAATTGTTATCAAAATAAATAAGGAAATATTTCTTGTGAAAATTGCCCCAAGAGGCTACCGGTGAGATTGAAAACAGAAAACAGTGTTTAATGGTAATTTGAATTTGGTTTTATTAGAACATTTTTCTATTATAAACTCCAGTTCAATTAAACTTTGCCATTACAGCAAGTCCCGTTATTCAAACTTATCGAAACTCTTATCAGGTATTTTTCCTAAAATATTTACTTATTTATTCCGATATCAATAAATGATTGCTGTTAAATTGTAATAATTGCCTAAATGTTTCTGATAAAAAATCAAACCCAATTAACTTTACCATTGCATAAAGTCCTGCGTATTCAAACTTATCAAAAATCCTTTCGTGTAATGCCCAGAAGAAATATTTAACACTTTATTCCGATAACATTATATTATCGTTGTTAAAGCGTTATGTAGTACAATATTTTTAAATTACAAATCAATACTTTCTAACATTTTTCATTAAAATCCTAAACTCTTTTTGGGTAAATGTTCATAAGAAATATTTAACTATTTTTTCGAATAACACTATAAGACTGATTTTAAAATGTTAGGGTAACTTACATTTTTCTCATAAAAAGTAAAGTTCGAACTAAACCCCGTGTCGTGTTTTTAAGGTTACCAAAATGTAATGTTCACAAGAAATATGTACCTATTTATTGAATTAACATTATATATATGGTATATATATTATATTATTTTCTGTAAAATGTTATAGAAGACTAAATTTTTGTGTAAAAGAATTAAACCCAATTATACTTTACCACTTTACAAATCCCGTCTCCTGTTTTCAAACTTACCGGAACTCTTTCCCGAGAATGTTCACAAGAAATCCAATATAACAGCACTTACCTCTAGAGGAGCAAACAGATCGAACTGGAAGTATGACAATGAGCAATATCTTCTATGTCTAATATTTTTTCCGATGAAACTATAAGAATAATGATCTTGGATCTGGTCAGTAACATACTGAATAATGTAAAATTCAAGAGCATTAATGGTCAAGATGCCAGCTGATGACCTAGATGGAAGATGTGACGTCAGACGTCTTGGTGATTTGCAAGCCTCAGGTACATCTGCCTTCACCTGTCAGGGCTCCGCCCGCTAACCAATGGGCGTACGATGGACTTTAGAGAAAGATGGCCAGGAATACAGAGTGGGGCCATCAGTTCGTATGCTACCTGTGACAAGTGTAAGTACTTACCTTTGGCGAGTACCGTTTGTGTGAATGCATGTGTGTGGTACGGGATGAGTTCGCGCAGGAGATGAGGTGGTGTGCTCACCAGGCGCTGCTTCTTGCCCTGGTGTTGGGTGTCCAGGCATGTGGTCCAGGACGTGGAGCTGGCGGACGAAGAAGACCTCGCAAACTTACCCCGCTTGTATTCAAACAGCACGTGCCCAACGTTTCTGAAAATACTCTTACTGCTAGTGGTCTAACGGAAGGCCGAATTGACAGAAATAACACTCGTTTTAGAGATTTAGTGCCCAACTATAACCAGGATATTATCTTCAAAGACGAAGAAGGTACTGGAGCTGATAGACTTATGACTCAGGTAAGTTGATGCTGCTTTATAGACATGGTTAATCCTTAAATAAGTGAACTGAACGTTTTCAGTGCCTAATGCGCGTTTTTGCGTCGCAAGCTACTCAGTCATAAAGGTCTTTAAAGTTTTTGATATATACATATATGAAACTCAAAGAAATTTTAAAATTAATTAAGGCAATATCTATCGGCGTTCGATTTGTAGAATTAATGTTCGTATCAAAATAAAAACAGAATAACTGCTTATTAAGTACTAAATAATTTTCATATATATGTCAAAATCATGAAATTTTGGTTATTTAGGTACCATAAAGGACAATTTTTGATATAACCAATGGAAACGCTGTACACGATGTAGTGTGTTGAACGAAAAACGCCCTTTTAAAAATAGTTTCCATGGATGTAGAAATATAACTCCTGAACAATGAAATACAGAAAAATGGAAACTCTGATGCAACGATGTATAACACGTACCTGATCTATCTAATAACTTGATACTTTATAACACTAAATTGCAACAAATATAAACACCTGCATACATATAGAGCTTTGATGGCATCTGCCAGCTATGGGAAATAATAATACAAACATCTGAAGTATTTGCTTTTGAGTTCCAAGTTAACTTGTCTCCAGACGAAAGATAATGGTATTTACCTAACAATATTCGATATGTACGCAGCAAAGAGTTGGTGAATCAGAACCGTCATTATTCACGAGTTTGTAGGCTATTTAAACAAGATTTAATGATACGTTTTGTGTATAGATAGGTAAGCAAATATCAGAACTACAATACTCAAGAGTTTCTTATAGCTTTGTTATCACTAGTAGAATTAAAATAAAACGACTCGCTAGTACACAAAGAACAATTTTGCTTATAGGTCTGTTAATTTTAAAAGAAAACAATGAAAACACTGGTATATTATCAACAAATTTATCGGAATAAAAGTAAATTGTTTACCGAATTCTCGCAGAATGCCATTGTTCTTAAATCTAGGTGAAATATCTTTAATTGAAAAATGCTATAGTAATAAGTTTATAAAGTCCGTGTAATTTATTTCCTTTTCTTGTACAGCATTAATGCATATATAATGCTATGTTAGAATATATATTTGTTATCAGCGCTATCAGCTCTATCGCTATGCTTTATTAAATTGAGAACCTAATTTATCAAACAAATATTTCAGAGGCTATCAATACACTAATTTATATGTATTCAACTACTAAGAATCGAAGGTATGTATAAAAGATAACATATTTGATGCCTTACTAATAAGCTGTTCATACAACCTTACAAAATTAAACAATTTGTTACTCTATTAACGAAATGTGTAAAACGAAATACCTGGAATATGCAACCATCGAACTATTCAACCACCGAAAGGTGTTATGCATGAATACAAACCACAAAATCAGGGCGCCAAATTTAGGTGCAGCTAGAAAATAACATAAAGAGTTGTTGTTAAACATTTAACGGATATTGACATTTTTTATGGTTAGTACGTAAACATGCATATTACCTCAAGGTCACATTAACAGTTTGTTAAATTGCTTTTAAAATTTAATACCGCTATATTGCTTATGGTAATAGGAAAACAAGCTTACATAATGCCATAAAATCGTATTGTGTGTTTTCTAAAAATTTTATAAACTAATCATCGATTTCTTTCAAGACCATATTTACTTCTAGTCTATCTAACGAAATATAAATTCACAGGTCCCAGTGCTAATAGCCAATGTTGTTGATGCCCTATAAAATTATTATTAATAAATAAATATTTACTTAGCAAAACTGTTTATATATTATGAGGTAGTTTGACTTCAATTAACGTTAAATTGTCATTTGATTTTGATGAAAATGTTGCACGTAATGATACAATAGATTAATTTGCTTTAATCCATTCCTAAAATAGGCATTGTTGCCAAAGAAAATTAGCAAGTAGCAACATTGCAAGACAAAACTGCTGGCTTGATTGCAAGTGCGAATATAAGACACGGTTTTCAATTGTATTCATGACTAATAGGTGATATATCGTTTCTGTAATATTAATATTTTAAGCTAATAATAACTTGAAAGCCTCAAGGAGTTAATTGTTTGTACACACACAACAATTCTGTAACTGAACTTTTCTAGGCAAGGTCCCATTTTCATTAGCGAAATTATTTATTCTAGTAAACCAAATCGACACATATTTCACAAGCACATCCTCAATGTGTGCAAAATTGATTTACTACATATTAGTTGTACTTGGGGGCGCAAATCGCCTCATATCACGTCATACATATTTATGACATCATTTATTAGGATGGTGTGCAATATTTTTATAATCACGATTTAAATGGGGTAAAACAATCAGGTTTGTAGCCTAACGGCTTGTTAATTGTACGTAATGTATACTAAACATTGATGGTACAAGTACCTGTGACGTATATAGGTACTGGTATATCTTACTTGTACATGTAATTGATTGTGTCATTTATAATATCAAGATATTAACTTGTATTTGTTTACAGAGCATGTTGTAGAAGTTTCTGTGAAAACTAAATGTTTTGTCACAAGAATTTCCCATTTTTCCAAATACATTTTCAAAAGTTCATTTGGAGTAGCCGAGTTTTCAATCTAAGTTTAAACAAAGAAATATAAACAATATGCGAAATTATATTTGGTAAAAATACAAATTAGTTTGTAAATCGTCGTATTTGTTGAATATTCTTATTAACAGTTTGTGCATCAGATTCAATAAAATGTATTTATTTAAATTTCGTCATTCGTTTATAATATTACTGTTATAAACGAATCACAATAGCGTGATAACGCCTTGAAAGAGCCTTATCCGGTTGTCTGGTATTTGTTTTTTCACCTGAGATTAGCAATTATTATCATTTGCTGAGTGGATCCTCTTCTGTTCCATGCATACAGTGTTTATAGTTTTCCAATGTTGACATAGGGCCGCTTTAATGTAAACACTACGATAGGCTAGTATGACACGACACAGAATTTTCTACAAAATTGTATTCAAAATGTCGTGTCTTACAGAGTTCCGTATGCAAATATTTTTAGTAATTTCTGTAGGTTTGTAAAAATCTGCAGAATTTTGTTTAGATCTGCGTCGTATCGATGCGCAAACGAGCAATTTGTTAAATGCTTTTGAAAATGACATTTTGCGTGTCAAAATACGTATATAGCAAAAATAAAAATAAATACCTGTAGAAATTGTCTATTATTATTATTAAAATATAAGAGTATAATAATTATTATGAAATAGTGAAAGAATTCTGCATTATCCACAGTCATATGGGTATTTTAACTGTTTCCTCATAAATGTCAACGTAATTTTCACCTATTTGCTCATGCTCACCGGCAGAAATTCTTACAAAATTCTGGTTAGTGTCATACACGTTTTACCAGAATTTTGGACAAAATTTTCTTAGTAAAATCTGAACAGAACTTTGTACAAAGTACGCTTTGTGATTATTTGATGTTGTTACAAAAAACAGGTACCTATTTTGTTTGCTGGTTGCCGAATTATCAACTAATTTTAATTATTTAATGTCATACCGTTTTTAATAGTAGATTAGAATACATATGATTGCAGATAGTTTCAATTTTCCAAACTGTATAAAAATGTTTAATCTGAGCTTGCTTTTTTTTGTTTAATGCGTGGGTATTATATTAGTAAATAGTTATTTTATTTTTTAAAACATTTTACATCACAATCTATTTTCATCTCACTGGTGTGACTAAGATCAGAATACGCATAACAAGCTTAACTATAAAGGGATGCCGTGCGGTTTTTCAACATTACCACAAAAGCACTGATCAGATAAAATACTGAACATTAGATGAAAGACTAAAACATCTCTAAATATTTTAAATATCGCAGTTGCTTGCATTAACTTAATTTTAGAACCTTATACATCGATTCTGTAAAATCGTACAGAATTCAAGGATGACCTACTATATTTTATTTTTAATATATTATTTATATAGGCTTTTCTTTTATGTATTTATACCTCTTTATTACCGTTGTATGTTTGGTTTTACTAGGATATTTACACAGTACCTTATGTAAAAAAGGAAAATATGCTAATGTTTATATAATATCCTCGACAAACGAGGAACACGATTATGATTACGATGATTATATAATAAAAATTTTGATTTATTATTAAGGTAAATAAATCAGCTATTTTCGTAAGGTTTAAGTTGTATCATTTTAACAAACGAATGTACAATGTTTATTCGAAACAAAGGTAAATATCAGGTAAAGCATGTCGTGTATATGAAAAACAAGTTCCTCGGCGTTTTATAGTTGTAGTGTGTAATAGAAATCATTATATTGAAGTTCTATACGTTTAAAAATCAGGAGTTTTATATATCCAGTTTTCTATTTAGTACGTGTTCTCTCTTCTTCTTCGTCGTAGAGCTAGTCTGATCTGTACATGAGCTTCCCGTATTTTTTGCCTTAATTCTTTCCTTCTCTGTGCACAGACCCTCCACGAGTTCTAGTATCTCCTAAAATGTTAAAGCAATTAATTTAATTAAGAGAGAATAAACAAATTCACCTACAAGGTTCAAATAATCACTCGGAAGAATAAGTTCATATGAGGGTAAGAGACTAGTATACATAATTGGCCATAGACAAAATTGCGGGCTTAATGAGGTTTTGAAATTACACGGACGAATTATTAGGAAGAAATTATAACTTCGAATAAAACCCTATCATGAGTAATAATCATTAAGCGTTGTAAAAAAGAACGTAATGCTACGGATTAAATAAGTTTAGGAATGTTGTGAATATTTTTTGTTGTAAGGCATAATGATTATTATTTATATATTCTTAGACAGAGATTATTATTTAATTTCAATATTAAAATTGTATATTCCATATGAAAAGATAAATATATTCGAGACTGTTATCTGGATATGCAGTTTGCAACCACACGATCTGTAAAACACCTAAATAAAATATATGACATTTAAGATAAATGTATTGATTAGTTTACCTACGTCATAATAATTAACTATAATTTCTCATGTCAATAAATCATGCGAAAAACATAACAACTAGCGGGAAAATTATCTCATATTCTTAAAAAAGTTTCTGTTAAACTTTAACCGTAATTATTTATTTTATAGAAGAAACTTTATTATCAAATAGATTAAAGTTTCTTCAACATATTTAAATTTGCAGGTTTGATTGTTCACAAATAAAGCTAAAATAAAGCAGATAAGGCCTCTGTAGTTTAACATGGATCAATTTTCTTAAGTTAAGTTACTTATATAGTAGCCAGGAAAATACTGTATCCCTCATAATAAAGAAAGCGGGTTCTATCAGATTCTTTAATAACGTCAACTTCTGTATAACGAAGTCGCTAGCTTTAATGGGGGGGTATTTTTTTGCTGTATCCAGGTATATATTTATATCATGTCGGTATATCCTAAATATTTCCAAAAATTTTGTTAATTTTGAAAAATAAAATCGTTCTGTATAGAGGGAACTAGAAACAATATAAAACATTATAACCTGAACAGTAAATATTCAAAATGGTGTACGTTGACCTCGAGAATGACCCCCTGCCAATGTCTCAGTGGAGAAAAATTCTTTCAATACATTTTCAAAAGTTTCATATGCTGTTAGCGACATCTCAAGTCGAATGTGCTAGAAGACAAGGTCCTGTGGAGTGGCGAGCCCGTTTCCCCAAGCTAATTCTGTTAATTTTTTTGTAGTACCTAAAAAGCAAAGTTTTTAAAACCGCAACTAATAACAATTTAAACATATGTAATATCATTCGATTTCAAAAGAGGTTTCTGAAAGTTTTTCAAACTTAATTCGCAGAAGATATCATCGTTCGAATATTTGCCTTGTTGCTTTAGGCGGGAAATATACAAGTTGTTAAAGAGAGCGGTTTTCATGTTTAAAAACCTTCAATCAGAAAATCAGTCGTATTTCAACAACTACCATGAATTAATAAAACGAAAAATAATAAAAGTCTGCTCTGAGAGTTTATTATTTTGCTTTTATTAATTAAATTATAATAATATTATTACTCAGAAGATACGAAAACCCATATCCTTTAGATTTGAGAAATATTTTTTATTATACAGGATGCCGAATAAAACTTTTTGGTATTTAATGGGACACCTAGATTTTAGCATAAAATTCCCTATTAATATGGGATTAAAGTGTGTTATTTATATTTTTCCCAAATAGAACACATATTAGTTTAAAATTCAACGTCCGTTAATTCAGCTTTCATTGACCGTTGGGTGTGGTGCACATAAAATTTAATAGTTAATACAATATTACAGCTTTTATTTGTAATGTATAACAAGTTTCTGAATTTTAGTATAAAGCTCGGTATTTTGTCTAAAATATCGGGTGGGGCAAAAAAACGTATCCTGTTTGAAAGGTAATAAGTTTCTACTTGGTGCAGGTATTTTCTTGAAATCTTAGTTGGCTATAAAAGAAAGATGAAGAACGGTAATATAATTAAAATTTTCAACTTTAACATAGAAAATTATTAAAATCGTGATAGTAATAAACATTTTTTTGTTGTTCATATTGAGAGGTGAACATATATTTCTCAAAGAATAACTCAAAATTCAACTCCATTTTGTAACGGCACAATTCCTAATCTTTGATTAAGCTGAAATATTGCTTTTCTTATCAAAACTAAGAAATTGTTTGACTAAAGGGAAAATATTAATTTTGTAAAAATATTCGATTCTAGGGTTTTAGTGGAAGTTTCGGTTTTGGACCTCTTCTTCTTCTTCTTCGTGGCGCTACAGTCCCATCTGGACCTGGGCCCCCCTTATTTTTTGCCTCATTCTTCTCTCCTCTGTGGACAGACCTCTAGGAACCCAATAAAAGTAAAATTTACAATTTACAAACCATTTGCCAGTTTTATCTAAAACACTGTTCATTAATATTTAAAAAATTTGATTGTATGTCCTGACGTGATAGGTTTACAAAATTGTTATTAACTTATTAACGAAATGGGTTTGAAGAAACACGTTTGAGAATAAAATATCTTTTAAAGTTTTAAAACAATATTTTTTTGAAAAGGTAAATTTGCTAGCTTAATATAGATTCGGAAGATTTCCAAAATTGTAAGTTACATTCTTGTTTTTGCAGTGGAAACATTATCGTAAAGCTATTGGAAAACCGCGTCCTACATCTTGCCCAATCCAAAAAAGGCCATTTTTACGGAATACATTTAGTATGTTAAATGAAACATACAGTTATCTCTTTAAAATTGAAACTTTGTTATCACTTCCGGTTATAAAAGAAGCGATACGAACGTACTGCAAGTACGTTCATATCCGGCTTAAGTTGCCACGTAACATCGCTTCCATGCCCTAGTAATGTAAACTCAAAAACAAAGAAGATATCTGCTGGTTGCTATGTTTCAAACCAGTTTGAGATTATATTGGACGTATGGGAAACTCCAGACGAAGTATTTTAAGTTGGCATCTGTACTGTGTTGTGGAAAGTTATTAGCTTTCAAACACGAAGCGTTTATTTGTTCCACCCGGTAATATCAGCATGCTAATGAATTTTCTGTACAATATCAATCGTTTTTGCTTATTAAGCAAACGTGGTGGCGTGTTCAGTGTTTTAAGGTGGCTTTACCAGTGAAATAATAAATAAGTATGGTTTATGTATTACATGTGAAAATAACGGAATATAAAATACAATAAAAATTGAAAAATATCATTGTTGGCCTATTTATTGGTTGTCAGAGTTTTAGTTAAATTGCGTTACGGTCGTTGTTTCTCGCAATAATGATAAATTAGTCAACAAGGACTAATTAGTATGATTCTTATACCAGGAGAATTATGGAAAATAGTTGTTTTTTTCATTCTGTTATTTTTAAGGACAAGGCAACACTTCATTCACTTCAGTGGCCATATTTGTAATGTGGTGGTCCTTAATTTTGTCGAATTCAAGCTATTTAAGCAATTAAAAAATTACCTTAAATAATAGTAGCACGCATATACGTATACGACCTTTTAAACTAGGGCTATTTCAACAATACGTTTGCATAATGGAATACTCTGTATTTTGGGAAATAATTGGAAAGTCTATATAATTATGCATATGGTGTCATTATTTTACCTAATTTTTCTAAGCAATTAATACTGTAGTTAAGGTAAAAAAAATTTAAAAAAATCTGGTATTAATGCCATTGTTTGAAAATTAATATTAAATATGTACTTTGGGCAATTTTAATTTGATAAATAATAACATAGTAGGTAACATACTGTATTTTCTACATTATTTTGTAAGGCCCTTTTACACTTTTTCCACATTAGAACATATACGCTTGAACACCAATAATTAATCAGTTTCAGTTTTGTCAAGCACCCTGTACTTTTTTTCGTAAAAGGCATTTGCACATATTTTATTATAGCAATCATATCGATTGCCTGAAAAAATAGAAATTTATCAGCATTTCGAATTTAATAGACTTTCCAGTAATGTGGTAAATCCCTGCTCTTGTTTTAAATGATAGCGTTTTAATACAGACAGTTAGAAACAGCGTAAGAAGTTTCTTGCAAGCAGTTCTTGATTTTTTTTTAAGTTTATTTTGAACAAATGAGTATATAATGACAAATCAATAATAGATACACTTATCATTATTATACAGGCAACAAACCTCATTCTATCAGATCGACTGATAATCAGATTAGATGAAATCTGAATATGCGGGGTGCAACATTAGGAATTTACGTCATAGACCATTCTTCTTTCAAAGATGTTTAAATATGTTAATGTGTGAGCAATTTCTTGGAGAATTATGAGACTGGTATTGCACAATCCGCGGCCCACGGGCCGCATGCGACCCGCACTGAGATTTTTATGGCCCGCTGCGAAATACAATAAATTAAAGAATTATTAACTGATACATAAAAACTGCTGCTCAACAAAAAGATTTTCGTTTTCCACTTCAAGGATCCGTTTTTTAAAATTATATTGCATTAGAAGATTTCCTATTAGGTCTCACGATAAATATATTAACAAGCATGTAAATTTAATTCAGTGGTATTCCAGCTCCTGTTATTAATAATGTGTACTTGTTTGTGATTGAGTATTACAAGATGAAATGGATGGATTTTGACGATCCAGCTAGGTCGCCAGATGTTACCCTTAATTTTTTGTGTGGTTTGCCATAGTCTGCGCAGTCCTAACAGCAAAAGGCTACGGATAGCCGAATTTTATGAATTTTTACATTTGCTACAAAGCATAATTAGATATATTTAAAAAGACACCAAGTATTGCTATATGTATATTACTAAAACTGTAATGTTATACAATAACCTAAAATAAAACTAATTTAATAGGTTTTAACATTGCTAAATCATATAATAAATGCACAGCCCTGTATATTAAGTTATATTTCATATCAGAACGTATTTCTAAAGAATAGACATTATTAATAATTTTCAGCAAATTAATATCAATTGACAGATTCATTTAGTCCTAAAGCTAAAACAAATAAATTAATAACGCCGAAATTGAGTTTAGACCTTTATACAAAAATAATGTTTTAATCACAATTAATATAGTCACATTTTTTGATAGATATATGCAAATAGGATATCTACACTAAGAAATCTAATTCATGTACCTTTCATTTTATAACAACAGCCCTTGGCTTTACTTCTGTTATATTTGGTAATTTACTTCCAATGAACCATGTACTCAACAGTTTTTGTTAATTTACCTTTCTCGTTGTTGTACTTAAAACAGAGTGAGGTTTTAAACAGAAATAAATAAACAAAAAGTATATTTGTGCGTCATATCTCTGTATATTTAAGGGGCAGAACCTCAAACAAATTTAGAAGACTTAGGAAGGGATGTTTTGCTTAAATATAGTATATACTTTCCACTAGACATCAATTTGATTAAATTATCGAAATTTTAGAATTTTCAATTATTTTTCCCACTATGCAATTGAAAAACAAACATTGTCTCCTTGTAGTGTTAAACCAAACTGAAATATTTTCGTAATGTTATTCTTGTATTTGTGCATTTCTTTAATTTAAACCTATTACGCCGTATACTCAACATAATTCCAAATAACTAATGTTGGAAACGATTTTTTTTTATATTTTTGCTAATTAATGCAGTAGGTTGGAAACTGGGAAGCAAATGATTTGTCATACCAAGAGCACAACTTTGTATTCAAAATACCGCAAATCAGTTCGGGCATCTTGTGCAGTTATGGCATTTTGGAATTTCTAAACCTTATACTAATTTTGCTATTGTATCAATGTTTCCAGCAACGCGGAATCTAACTACTTTCGATAGAGTTTTACTTCCCAATGCACTTTAATCTAAGAGTTTAAATATAAATGTCATAAATGTGATTATTTACAATTTCTTTTAGAATTCCTTGCTTAAAACATTCTCGTACACAAAAAATCAGAGGAATTTAAAACATATAAAATATAGGAAGTTCCATTTAAAATAGTTTAAATCGACTTAACTCGACAACCAAACATTCTTTTTTGTATTTTCA
>JABXWE010032934.1:0-25319 GCA_014611495.1 Limonius californicus
AGTGTTATATTATTTTCCTGACAGCTTAGTAGTTAACGTTCTTGATTACTTAATGAAATAATTTTAATTGCTTCCCTTTATATAGCGAGGCTATAATAAAATGTCACGCTCAATATAATATAAATAATATAATATATAAAGTTATTCTAATAATGACGATTGTTCTGTTGGGAAAACAATCGTTCGATTTCCAAGGCTTTGAACAATTGCCAGCTAAGCAAGAAACTACAGAAGTAGAATGTATCATCTGCTTAAAATAAAAACTATAGTGTGTGTGTATTAGGACTTGTCCGGTTCACATGAACGGACTGTATTGAAAGCTACCAATTCGTGTCTGAATTGCTGAATATTTACAGAACAGATGTAGTGGTACGCATTCTAATCTAGAAATAATTTGAAATTAAAATATGCGACTTGACGTTTCTGCAACGCACTTCATTGCCATTTGAAGAATTCCCCACAAAAACCTAGAATTTGAAAAATGCTATCGACTAGACACCCAGACTGCGTTTTTCCTGTAACCAATCAGTCTTCGTTCAAGATCGTGGGGGCGCTGTCGCAAAATTACAACCACATTAATACAGGGTGTGGCATATTTTTACGCCGCAGCGGCACATGGCTGATGTAACTAAATTACAGCGAGATATAAGAAAAGTAGAGCAAAGTTGGCGGCCTTGTTTCGAACTCCCTTGCCTTCCGCTGCCACCGACGCCACTTTGCAGCTCCATAAAAACCTATAATTATGTACGATTTACTGCTAACAGAAACTAATTCGATAATTACTATGTTGGTGACCATTAAGAACTACTGGAATTCGGAAGAGTATTGTCACCTACATAAATAGTAGGCGGACTTTATTGAAGCAACATGGGAATTGCTAAGGCGAAAACCAGAACTTTTTCCAGTGGGACGATGAACCGTAATTTCAGGCTTAGTTATTGTTGGTTTTTCCACCATCAAAATTGTCATGCCGTTGTGCCTGAAATAGTTTTGGCGTAAGTCACTCAAAGGTCAATGAGAACGTTAGGTGAAAAATTAAATGTAAAACGCCTCCCAGATAGAGATCTGTCTCGCAGCCGTTCTTGTATTAAAAGCTTAACATCTTAATTACGCAGGAATAAAAAGCAGAATGTATATGCATTAAATTATGGTAAAATCTGCTCAAGAATTTAAATGTTTTAAATTTCAAGGCTACTGCAAGCTGTAATTATTTAACTACCTCGTTAAGCGTGTGTGAAATTAATTTCTGAAGCTTTTAGCCAGTATTTACCTTCTTGTAAGATTTTATTGCTAAAGATTATTCAATTATTATTAAAAATTAAATTGTTCAAGGCTCTTAAGCAGTTCGTTTTAGTAAATTTGCAGTTTGTTTCAATTACTCTGTTGGCATTCGATAATGTTAATACTACACTAATTAATGATTGCTGTAAAAGAAACAACGCATGATTCTGAATTTTCATACTAATTATTTCACAATTTGGTTAGTATTCGAGAATGCAAGTACGCAACTAATCTAAATTTTAAATTGAAATTGGATTAATAGCAACATTGCCTGAAAGTCGGAAGTGTGGTATTTCCTTAAAATAAAAGATTGCCCAATTATTGTTTTATTGACTTCCTGAAGCGCAAACCTTGAGAATTGTATATTTCTGGTTCTATAAAGAAATTCGAATAAGTTACAGTTTGGAAACTTTAATTACGAAAATCAGGAGCATCGTTGCTTTGATTAAATGTACAATTATCATTGTTATTTATAGGTGTCTCTAAAATAAAGCGATTTATGCAACAACAATTTACAGCTACGACAAATTTTCAGTAAATTCGAAAATGCTTCGAGGGCAACACCACCAGATTATTGTTAACTTATGCTTGCTTGGACGCAATTCGTCAAGAATGTATCAAGTTTGCAGCCTCATTCTGGGTAGTTTAGTTTTGCTAATAGGTACTTAATATCTCAAACCATCACAGTTCTGATAGGGCTGCAAACAATTTAGCAGTAGCTAAATGACTAATCATATCGGTAGTTTGGGGTATGGCATAAGTCATATCAAGGAAGCGTAACTTGGTAAAATTTTAAGTAAATGTATTGCTTGCAGCAATGCTTGCAGTAATGCTTGCAGTACGAAACTTCGTTTGCAACTAAGGATATGTTAAGAGATAGCAAAGGAAACAAATGTGAAGATACTCTACGACGGTAATAAAAACAGCGACACTAGCAATATAGTTCTACAATTTCAATGCCGTTATTTTTTTATTTATAAGCACAACTAAATTCTAATTGTATAGCATATTTTGTATCGTACAATTTGTAATGTGTTAAGATATTGCCTTGTTGATGCATATATTTACTACTGCTATGACTGCAGTTATGTCCTATTTCTTCCTTTGAAACAGGAAAATTTGAGTTTGTATTAGTTTTTCGCAATATAACTAAGTTATACCAAAATGTTATGGGTACACGATCTCTTAAAAAAATTGTATAAATATCTTTCGGTCCCCATTTCTTCATTGCTTAGAAAGAACATCTTTATGAAATACTGCGTATCCAATTTCATTTCCTGTATACAAGGTGTGTCAGAAACTAGTAGAAATATTTAAATCAGTAATAGATTGGCTCAAGTAGAATCCGATGGTACTATTCATTTTTCAAAAAGCATTAAGTTTCATTTTTGAATTAAAAAATAAAATAAAATTTTGTTTGAGAACTGCTGATGATACATAGAAAATGTATTTAAGCTGTATAATGATATTACCTAATTGTAAAGTAAATCCAAAGTGGCAAACACGTAAAAACTTGTCTGGCTTGTGATAAACTACGGAATTGGGAGGGGTCAAGGTTTAATTAAAGCTGTTGGACATTTTGTAATTAGAAGGCATCTAAGAATTTCATTTACGGCTAAATTAAATTTTTGCGTTTTTACTTTATCATGGGGTATACAAATTATAAACAAGTGCTGCTTCATGCAAAAAAAAACTCCAAACGCATGAAGCATTTAAAAAAGTACTAATTTATTTCAGAATACCCATCATTTATTTAAATCAATTTTAACATAACTGGAAAAACATAAAGAACAGTTTACCTCAAAAGTGAAAAGTGGATCACAATAAATGTTCAAAATGACGACCACCACTGAGAACACAAGCTTCTGCACGTCGAAGCATTGAATTACGTATGCTTGCGAAAACGGTAGGATCTTGCTGAATCATATCGGCAGCGTCTTCAATGCGTACCCTTAATTCCCCAACTGTGTTCACTGGCGTAGAATAAACTAACCAGTAAGTTCAGTAAGTTCAATGTTCGTAAAATTTTTCAATTTGGTAGAAACAGTGTGCCAACTTCAACAACAGAATAGAAATTATTGACCTACCTAATAGTATTGGTTTGTGGCAGGTGATAAGAATTTTTTTTGCACTTCTATCTTACTCTCCTTTCCATAACATGTCTTTGAACTCAAATTTTTGTTATTATCCTGCGATACTCAAACAATTTTGGGTCAAATTTATATTATTATTTTCTCATATTTTAAGGGTCCCATTGCCAAAGAAATGTTTTTTCTAGTTTGTATATGTTGTAATCTACCTTCGGATTTAATATTTGTACCTATTTTTGATACACCCTGTATACATACTTTATTTTGGGACCAAAAACCTGACCCATTCATTAAGAAAACTGTTTATTTAAAGCGTAAATAGGTAAATACAATTAAGCAGCTCAGTAACAGATCATAAAGTAATAACAGTTAGTTTTGAGCTTCTCGATACTAATTACGATTGCATTAGAATTATCATAATTTTTAATTAACAGTTAAGAAACCATTAAGAGTAACCTATTACGTCTTATATCTTTTCCTCATTAATCCCGAAAAGTTTACCATCAAATTGTAACTCTGACGTGCCATTGGAACAACTGACATATCGGAGCAGTATAAGAGACTAGTTACTACCTGGATTCTACTGTTTTCTACAATTAATGTTAATTACCTACAATGCAGTAAGTTTTCTGTGAGCCCTTTTTGCACGTATGCCTGGCAGTAGGCTAGCCTAACCCGTAGAACAGAGAAGAGAGTTTCCACTACATGGTTTCCGATTGTTAAAGATGTTCGTAAGACAACCGGGACCGAGGGTTTTATGTGTCCTCCGAAGCCAGATCAGTTGTATATGCCACTATATTGGTCCACCCATCTGGCGTTCGTAGTGTTCTACTATACAGCCTAATGTTTTGTACAATTGTAATATCAAAAATTAATTCTACAGAATGCCAGGTGCTGCAATCATATTTTTCTTGAGAAATTGGTTCGTTGGACACCAAAGATTTATTTTTCCTCGTCGAGGAATAAACCATCTGTGCTTATTTTTATATTTAGATCTTAAACTGAAAAATCTGTTAGAATAAATACATATTTTGGAATAAATTTTAATTTAGTCAACCGCAATAATTTTTTAGAGTTTTGAGAAATATCTGTGGTATTCACAAATTAGGGGGCAATACCCTAAGTAGCACCATCAGAAGTTATAAACCCCCCTTATGTAAAATACCACATCCTGTATAAGTTTATTCTAGAGGTATGAAGTTCTGAGCAAAAAATGGTGCATCATACAAATATTTGGGTTTTACCACAGCGGTTTAAGAAAATATCATCCAGAGCAATTTTTCACAAATTGGGAAGGTTTTTACGTGGAGGTCAAGGTGGTTAAAGCAGGCACGTATCTGTTAAACACAATATTGCCTCTTAAGTAAACTAAGTACTAAGTAATTAAGTAAATTCGTATAAATAATGCTTCATGATTTATATTAATTTCCAGATAATGAATAATTACTGCTAAATGCCTGTCAAATAAACACCGGTTTGAAAGAATAGCCTGGTTAGAATAGTATTTGGAAAGGTTAAATTGGTACCGACAATAAAACGACATATTATATGGTTAGGTGAAGCGAGGTGTGACATTCACAACATTGTAGCAAAAGATTGCAGCGACAACTAAAAAAACATTTTACATGTTTCTCCTTAAAGACGAAAGGCAATGGTTGTAATATGTATGAGGTGTGCAAAGTGTTTCCTTCATTAATGTTTAGATTCAATAACTGTTTGAAATGATATGAATTCAGAATTTCTCAATATCTGCTCGTAAGTATGTAGTCAATAACTGTGTTATAATATCATACAACACATTATGAACCTCCACGATGATTACATATGGCGATAAATACAACAAGAAGTCAAGATCTAATTACATTGTTTTTTAATTCTAATGTATACTAATAATATTTACTGCTAAGACAAATAATGGTTTATTACAAATAATAAAGACAAAATACAATCAGGTTTGTAGACGAATCGGTCATAAAATGCTGTGATAAAGAGGCAGTAAATATAATTGAAGCAGCAGCTATAGATTAAGCGACAACTTTCTACGCCCAAGTAGATTTATTATTCCGAAAAAGAATAAACAGTAAAAGAACTGTGTAAAAAATTATTATAAAATGCAACCAATAATAACTAATTTAACCTTTATGAGAAAGACGTCGAGCATTTTATTATATACAAGATAAATCTCTTTTTGTACAGCATTTGTGCTTTTCTAGTACTGAAAGTTATATATAATTCTTCAATTCTTTGCAATATTGTTTACTGATTCTTAAAAACAGCTTCACTGTAATATTTACCTGAATACACGTAATTCCCTGTTGATTTTAATCCCAACAGCTCGATTTTAATCTGAGTTGATTTATTTCGGGAACTCCAACAATTTTAAGCATACATTCAACTACTAACCTTGCGAATTTGGCAAGCCGCCATTCCAGTCTCTTGCTGCTGACAATATAAGCAAATTTTTCGTTGTTTAATTCTAAACCAACACCACTAATCCAGACGGAAGTGGGAGCGGTCGTTTTAGACCAGCGTGCTGTATTTCTAACGAGATTCTGCATAAATCATGTTTGTATTAAAATCAAAACTCCATGTCTGCGCTAGCTGACAAAGCTTATGCAAAAAGTCGGTACAAGTATTCAATTATGTCCTGGAAAGGATATGTTAACAAAAAGGGTGGCAACATTTGTTGGTGATATGAAGGTCGCGGTAGCAAGAAAATCTTGGTTTTTGTTGGTGATCAAGAAACGGTCTCTACTAAATCATAAAACACGAAGTTGCTAACGAGTACATCGTGCGAGAATGTACTGACGACAATTAATGGCTACTTTAACCGAAAGGCAAGGACGAACGATGCACTTTAGCTAACTCCCGATCCTCCCTCTCAACAAAAGCTGAAAAACGGCTTCTTTGACTTTGAGTTATAACCGCAGCATATTATCTACTATTAATCCTACTTTTATATTTGATACCCTCTCTCGTTTCTGAAATTAAGCCTCGCATTTTCGTTACATAAACCACGGTTTCCTATTTAAATCCGACGTGTTTATTGTTACAGCCGCGCATCTTATAAATATGAAAAATTAAAAAAGCACGCAAGCCCGTCTCGTGCTTTGGGAGTGGGATTTAAAATAACGCGATGTTGTAAATTGTTAACTGTCAAGTAAAACAGATAAACGGACAACCACGTAAGACGTACGGACGTGCAACGAGCTGACAACCGCGGCGCCGACCAATTAATGGATCAAGTTGGCGGGGAACTCGGCATTGAACGGCCTTCACGACTTTTGAACTTGCGGCCGCGATGAGCCAACTCCTTGGGTGTGCCTGGTCAATTTGTTGGTACTTGATGGGCTGTTTGCAAACCGAAGAGGGCCATTTTTCTTCCATCCTGGCCAATTTTTTCTTTTTTCTTACGTTATTTACCGGCGTGAGGATCGGTTGTCTGGTTTGATACCACCCAACCAACATAAATTACCCTTTTAGTTAATGTTGCCGATATTGCATTACATATGCAGCTACCTCGTAAACATCCTCAGGGTGTGTTTTGTATATACTTTATTTTACAATAACTATTTTTAGTAACCTATTCAGTAGGGTAGGGTTATTTGTCTGTTTGGGTTCCACCCAAACGACTTAAACTACTCTATCAATTACTGTTGGTAATGATGTAGTATATATTGAGCTACCTTGTAAATATCTTGAGAGTTTACAGTATCTTTTCTTCAGGAAGTTATTCAAGAAGGTGGAAGAAAGGGTTTGTTTTGATAACACCTAAAGAAAATTATTTATCATGTTAGGATAGGAGGTTGAACCCTTAGATTGTGCCCAAGATGTCAAAAAACAGAAATTCTTTAAAAAACTTTTTTTCTGGGAACCTAAAATATTGCAGTTTCCATTTTTATAATTGTTCAAGAATCATCTACCACTTAACAAACGCTTTAAATTTTTAAATAAATAAAAGTCGCACTAGATAAGAGATATAAAGCGGGAAACGTACCACGTAAAAGTCATATTAACGAACATAATGGTAGCTATTACCTTGGCGCGAGGAGGTGGTGTCATGTTGCAGTAACGTTCCGACGTTACCACTCCGGAATTTAACTTACCACAACGTTTCTTCTTTATTTTTATATCATTTACTACATCACATACACTTAATATTCTCCAGCGATTGCGGCAGCAAGTGATCAATTACAAGTATTCCTTTAGCATCCCATAACATCGCCGCCATTATTTAGCCTGTGGATAATCAAGAACGAAATTTCTTCGCCGAAGGGGATCTTTCATATTTTCATGTCATGGATGTTTGGTTTCCAGATCTCGGCGATGAATCCATGTTTGATCAGTGGTTATAGTACGGTACAAGAATTGCTCCTGTTACTATTCAGTAGGACAGTTTACCATCGAATATTCCACTCGTTTTCGCGTATCATAAACGGAATGGCCTTTCGGTAATCACGTTACAGAAACAGACGGGATGGTCATGCAAAATTCGCTGTACTGCAGTAGAAATAACAGTAACTTCTGTAGCTCTTTGTAGTACTTAACGATAAGCCCGAACCATTGTTTCAACAGGAACAATGCTTTCATCGGATGTCATCTCGTTAGTTTTTTTTTTACTTTTTCTTACCATTCATACATTTTCTTCTTCACCATACTCCTTCCATCCAAAATTTGGTAAAGATATTACGTTCGCGCCATAAACTTGATACTGTTTATTTAATTTTGTTTGAAGTAATGCCTTTAAGCCTCAGAAATAAAATTAAATTACTGCCTTCTGCTCAAAACGTCCGTCCATTTTTTGCGCGCACTAGGTTCAAACTTTTACACGAATAATGACAGACAATTAAAGAAATTTTACCTGTTGCAACAGATGAGAAAAACAATTAAAGACATGAAAAATTAAACGTTGTTAAAAGATAAGACTAGAAAGATCATCTTGCTTTTAAAAATCTCAACAATTGGAAAGTAATTTCCCCACCTTGTGTTCTTGAACGGAATGCTTTTACTCGTAAATATTTTGAATGTAGTTATTCATACATTATTATTAGTAAACAATCATTATCATGATATAAAACATTGTAAATATTAGAATTAATGAATATGTCTATATACTGAGTTAATGTTAGGTTATACCTCCTAGAAAGATAGGAAATGGTAATGTTATGTAAATAAATCGTGACTGTCCAATAATAAAAATCGAAAAAATTAAATGCCGGCTGTCAATAGTATTACTTCAGAAAAATTTATATTTACTTTTTCTCAGTAATACCCTGCGTGCTCGTTTATATGCAAAGGCAACGCATTCATATCTAAATATGCATCACCACAATTTATTTAACACCTCATTTGCAATTAAATTTAATTAAATCTCAACTAAAATCTACAGAAAAATAAATCCCAACTCGCTTTTTATGCAAATTGTTAACTGCTGGTATGTCTTCAAGTGATAGATTGCAATTCTGGGAATTTCTGCGAACTTAATCGAGTTATAAGTTGAATATAAACAAGTTGACGATGAAAAATTCAATGTAATTTAAAAATAATTGTAATATTTATCAGGTAATAAATTCAAACCCGTCGTGCGTTAAAGTTTTTGCAAAAAGATGATGGGTTCGAGCAGTACAGTTTAACCAAATTTCTATAACATTTGATACCGTAAAGATTTGATAAATATTCTACATGTCTTTGATGTTAAGCCTTAGCGACATAAAAAGGCTTACATAAATATATAGTCTTGATAAGATAGCCTAAGAGATTTTAATGTTAGAGTACGCAAGAAACCGTTGCATAGAGTTCAGTAAGCTAAGAAATTTTTCATTATTAGTTAAAGTACTGGCGGGAATCATTAGTGGATTTTCAAAATTACGTAAAATCCAATTTAAAGCCTATCAATATCATAGCGATATTTAATAGCGCGAGGTCGAAAAATAATGCAAGAGACATCAACGTTAGGTTAGATCACAAATTTAATTTAACCTTTCGATTTCATTATAATTGGCGGTGGTTTATGTCTACGGAAACACTTCTTTATGAAACTTAATCTATCAAAAGGTAACAATTCTACTCAATCCAATTGGGAACATTAGCTGTAGTAATTTTAAAATTTTAATTTTTATAGGGTCATTTATTAATCGTATTTCCTAATAACATTAAACTTTACAGAGTATTAGGTCTTGTTCTTACGTTTAGTTAAGTCATGAGATGAGATTACCGAAAAAGGTACCTTGCCAAGCTCTACGATTCAGCCGCCAATGATTCGCCAGTAGTGTTCCCGAAGTGCTCATTCAAAATGTAGTAAACTTGTAGTTCCTTGAAACAACCACTTAAATGTTATGGTGACTATATACCCGGTATCGAACTTGGGATTTCTTGCGTATAGCCATTGTCCATAGAAACTGAAATAACTAACAGGTTGATAAAATAATTAAAACCATTGACTGTAACTATATTTTAGCTACCTTTTTGTTATATAGGTGTACTCATGTAGGGGTATAATATATGTTATTTATTAAATATTTTTGCGGTAAAATTTAAACTTGTGTTCTTTCTTGTACCTAATTTCTATTTTATAAGCTCTACTACTATTAAACGAAACTTCAATGTGAGGTTTCTCGTTTAGCTTACAAGACATATGAGAACGCACTACACCTAAAATCGACGATATTGGCAACTATTGCATAATTTTTTTGTGTTGGTATTATAAAAGTTCTGTTGGACGGGTTAAATTAGCCTTAAGCCCGGCTGCAAAGAAGGCTCCTAGAACATACTCCATTGTAGGTCATTTGCAGGTCTTTGGCCTACACACACAAGAAGATTTTAAAAATCCAATTGTTGATGTATTTTTGAAAATCACATAGCATAATTTGCTCTATCAGATTCTACCTCAGTGTTTAGATTTTTTACTTTAAATAAATTTCCTTTGGCTTAACACCCTATACTTGGTAAATGTCTATATCACAAAAAAAGCAGTTTGTAAATATCATATTACAAAAACAAAAACCCCTTAATCCTGTCGAAATTTTGCAAGCACTTTTAGATTGTAAGAGGGCCTTAATTTTCTCCACATACTAATGATAATAGTTTAGATTTCTTTCAAGATTAAAATTTTATTAGTTTCATACTGATATGATTACTTTCATGTAATATATGCACTCCATTGATTTTTACTGTTTAATGCTTTGCATTATATGTGTATTTAATTCTCTAATTGTTTACCTATTAAATGTTTCGGATTATATTTGTTGGTCTATTCTACAAGCTTTGAAAATTGCACAAAATGGTCTCGAAACATGAGCTAACATTGTTAAGTTGGTAATATTCAATCTTTCCTACCAGGATTTAACAGCAATATATACATATAAAGTTTATTATGAAAGTACAGTTTTAGTAAAGATATTTAAAGTATAATAGATAGTAGTAGTAAAATAAAGTACAAGAAATTCTGGATCATCCGTGTGTGAATTATCTGGTTTGTGGGTTATCAGTACCCTGATTGTTTGTTGTACAGTATTTTTAGTGAGTTGTATCTAGTAAACGTACTATATATAGACCTACCGCATTACACCGCACAAGATATTCCACAACAGCGCGACCAAAACCCTGCCCTGTGGCACCCCGGAGGTAATTTCCATCTGATCTCCTTCGTCTTCTACCTCTAGCATCCTATCCGTGAAGTAGCTCCCCACAATTCGAAGAATGTACTGCGGTAGCCGTCGCCTTCCCATTTCCTTCATTATCACTTGCCATGATGCTATATTAAAGGCATTTTTAACGTCTAGAGTTATAAAGGCGCAAAGGTTCCTGGTCTTAAGGGATTTTTCCATTTCCTCTATTGCGATGCCACAAGCCCTGTCTATCGCTTGGATTGTTGTGCTGCCCTTCCTAAATCCATACTGCCTCTCGGAGAGATCATATGGACCGCCTTCCATCTTCTCCTTTATTGTCGCCGCTACCATATGTTCGAGCAGCTTCCCTAGCGTATTTACCATGGATATTGGTCTAAACGCCAAGGGTTCATCCGTTGTCTTGTTTGGTTTCCTTATAAGGACCAGTCGGGCTCTCTTTCATGCCCTTGGAAAGACTCCTCTCATTAGGATGCCATTGAAAACCCCCAGTAAAAAAACCAGGAAACTTTTCCACCACTAGTTTTACGACCTCCGGGGGATCTCGTCCGGTCCCACAGCTTTGCCCGCTCTTATCTTCATCCCTGCTTCCTCAAGTTCGTCCGTGGTAAAGAGCTCCACTGGTTCATCCATACCCAAATTCCACTTCACTTCCTCGCTACTCGGGAACAAAGTCCTTGCGATCGACAATGTGTTGTCGGTCCTCTTTGCGAACTCGGGTAGCTTTCCCATCACTGCTCTATATCCTTTCCCCCATACATCCTGCTCATCTTCTTCACAGAGCTCTATCCAGCGCCGGTCCTTAGCTTTACAAATGGCCCTCCTCATCTCTTTTTTAGCGCGTTTGTATTCGGTGGCAGCCAATTCTATTTCTTCAAAGTGTCCTTTCTTTCTTTTCCTCTGCACCATCCTTATGTGCTTAACACAAACGCCTCTTAGCTGGGCTTTCTCTTCCGACCACCAATAAACTTCCGCTCTGTTAGATCCTCTACCGCTCTTTCTGGGCATGGCTGTATTACATGCTCTACTTATTATACTGATACAGGCATCTGTTCATTGGAACCTTCGATATTTAAACCCATGAAGTTAATTAATTTTTCTTTATCCAATTTTTTTTTCGTATGTCTGGTTCATCTCTACCGTCTGATGTTAATGTGACTCCTAAATATTTATATTCGTTGGTGGCTTTAATTATTCCTGTGTCGGTTTGCAAATCTTCTCTTTGTTTCGCAATTACCATGTATTTCGTTTCATTCATATTGATCTTTAAGCCCAACCTGCCATAATCTTCTTTTAGTTTTCTGAACATGATATTATTTTTATATAGTTGCTTTACTGCGTTTATAAAGGCTTTCTCCACTCCACTGTCTTTCATGACTGTTTATTTATTGGAACATTCTCATACGCTTTTTTCAAATCTATGAGTATCATGTGCAGTTCTCTTCCGTATGCTACAGTTTTTTTCGTTAATTGCTTAAGGCAGAAAATATTATCTACGCAAGACCTTCCGGATCTGAAACCGCTCTGTCCTTCCATTTCCGTCACCTGTTCTTCTATCCTTGATTTCAATATCCGCCCGTACAGTCTATCCAAAGCTGAGGTTACGCTAATTCCCCTACAGTTGGCGCATTACTTTTTATTTATTTTTTTGTATATAGAGCTCACATACGTTTTTTCCATTCCTTTGGAACATCGTCGCCGTTGGAGATGGAAACCATACATACGAAATTTTGTAGTAATAATCAATAATCGTATTATCCATGTATTTTATCCATGCACATCTATTTGTTGTAATAGGTTTTGCGTATACAATTGCAACAATGTAACACTCTTATCAAACGGCGAAATAGTAACTTATAGAAAATGTTTAAAGAATTCCATAACGCTTTTTTAAACAAAATTCTCTAATTTGTGTTGTTTGAAATCCTTCGCGCAAACTGTTTTATTAGGATTAAACAGACCACTGCTTACAGTGCCATTAAAAGGACATAACTAATACCAGTATCGTACCATTACAAAACTCTTAACAAACTTTCTGTATTTTTTTTGTAACAAATACCTACTTATTAAACAGTTTAACTGGCTCTATGTTAATAATAATTAATTATGTCGCCAGCCGAATTATTAATATTCAAGGCTGCCAACAACACAAAACTTTTCTAAAGCGAAATGTCAGTTGCAATACTGATTTTTTTATGTGGACGTTCTATAGTATACTCTAAATGGCGACATTGCGATTTGTTAACAATTACCGGTTACTGACAGTCTTGAGGTTAAGTCAGAACGTAGAGTAAAACAAGTCAAGTGAATTGAAGCTTAACAATATATAGAGGTTTATGGCACACTGGTAACATAAAAAGCATAAATTCCAAATTTTTGTTTTATCATTAAATGTCGTTAAGAGTTCTTACAGCGACCACTCTTAAAAATAAATGTAACTAAATCACACCAGTGCCAATCAATCTGCTTAGCGAAGCAATTTCAATGTTATTACGCATAAATTACAACATTATTACCGAGTGATCTTGAGTAGCAATACTAGAAAGAGAAAATGGTATAAATATGTGATAATTAAAGCCCTGCAAGTGGCACTTTCATATTTATTATTCCTACATACATAAACTACCACGATTAGCCCAATAAAATTGTAGGTGTACGGCATTATACACACTTGATCAAGTGATTTTTAAGATAATTCTGCAAGGTCGTTAACTTACGTCACTGTTATAGGTTCGTACTATTTTGAAAGTTGTATATGCGAACTTTTAGAGCTAGAATGCATTAATTTTGTGGAGAACAAACGTGTATGGAATTTTATTGTTTTGTAAAGGCTGTATGATTTCCTCAGGAGTCCTTAGCTACTCATGGATTCGTTCCACGAAATATTTTTCTGTATCTGGGGAATTTTGTATTTGTCTATAAATCTGAAGAAATATAAATTGTAAAATTTAAAAAAATATAGATATATCGCACTAAATAAAAACTGCAATTATGAATACAGCCCCACGTTTGATAACTTAAATAGGATTTGTTTTATAACAGAGTAAACAAATTATTGAAAAATTGGTAAGAACTTTTGGTACAAAACAATAGGCTATAATTAACCTATGTTTATGATATATTTGGAATTAATATATTGAAGTTGTTCGCCTTACCACACATTACCATCCTTTAAGAACAACCCTCGTGTCAGAATTGTCTAATCTTATAAAAATTAAAACACTTCCAAGACTCTGCAAGTTAGCTATTTCTCTAGTAGGAAGGCTTTACGAATTACCTGTACTTTGAGTAAAATAAAGTAACGAATATTATGTATTGCCTACGAAAAAACTGCGCTAAAGCAGCTCAAAATCCAAGGAAAAATATTACCTGGATC
Source organism: Limonius californicus (assembly GCA_014611495.1). NCBI lineage: Eukaryota > Metazoa > Arthropoda > Insecta > Coleoptera > Elateridae > Limonius > Limonius californicus. The sequence continues at coordinate 14,373 of JABXWE010032934.1, forward strand.
GATTCGCCCTATATTAGAAGAAAATGCTCTAAATTGATCTAATATTTTCTGACCGTGATTGTTAGGCTTTTAGTTTCATCACAACGATATGCTTAAAAGTCAATAAAATACTTAAAAGAGAAAGAATCATCAAAATAAATAAATTGCATTACTTCACAGTTGACCTGGTATTCAGGTCACAAACAAGCATAGCGTTCAATATGAAATATCTTCATCAACGGCCACAATGGCTGTTATATAAATGATTTGCCATGAATCTTTTACAGAATATATTCCAGAAGATTTTATCGTACAAAATTTATCACCGAAGTCACGCCATTTTTAAGCGTGGCGGCTTGAAAATACTAATGACATCATGGTGGTAATAAGTAATCCTTGCCATCAATAACTGACATTCGAATCGCTTCCTCAATGATCATCGAGAAATACGAGATCAATGCATGCATCACATATAACACTTTTACTCTTAACTGATTTACGTTTGTTACAAAGCGATTGTAGAAGCAAATGCTATTTTGATTATAATGGCATTCCATTGATTTCGTGATAAACCAAACCATTGCAACGCAACTTTCGTTTAACAAAATATTTTATATCACAAAGTGAATCGTTTAAAGAAGGATTAGCTAATAATAAACAATTTAGTGTTGATATGCTGATTCATGTTAAGCTCAAAAATGCGTCGTTTTTAAAAGATATTTGTTTGGAAATGATTTAGGAATCCGGAACTTATTCAAAGAAAGATAAACTCAATGAATGGGTCTTATTGTTGCTCAAGAATTTAATTACTCAATAATTTTTATAAGCTAAAGATTGTAATTGAAGTTTTTTTAACTTAATTTAATGATCACCTAACAACAGCAACAATAATCGCATTGAATCAACAACTGAAGTGAAAGGAGTGCGTAAATAAAAAAAACAATACAATATTTAGCAATAACAATTAAATTTGAAGGATTCGTATAAAACCAAAAACAAAAAGACCACGAATGGACTATTACTTATATATTATACCATATACGCGTGGTACGCGGCCGTCAAGTTTAGTTTCAACCTTGGCAAGGTCGACTGCGCTACTCTATTATTATGTTCTTTTACTGAAAATAAAATTTTATCATTGTGAATGTAAACGTATAATTTTGAAATTGGCGAGGAAAGTTCGTTGACTCTACAATTATCCCCAATATGAGCAAATTTGATATCATTTGTGAGAAAACTGATTTGAATTTTTTATTTCTTTTTACCCAAATTTGGTTTGCATCTGATATCTCGATTAACATATTTATCAGTATCTTACATAATACCATCTTGCAAAAATTCAAGCTAGATTATCTTACAAATATATTTTGTTGGATATTGATCTCAATGTTATTAAAATAACAAAGCAACTTTTTGCAGAATTAATTTAATAATGTTTATAGGTAACAAAAAAGTTCATTAATAATAAAGCTTTCAGCTCATATTAGAAGGAAGCCGTAAACGATCACATCCTGGTTATCGTAAACAAAATGTAAAAATTACAATATAATAATATTACAAAGGTTAAAAGTAGGTGTGGCTACAATATGTAATTAAAGTGTGATACACGCTTTGCACAGTGAGCGTTATTAACCAGCAGAAATGTGGAGGTATTTGTTTTGACCTCTACTATTCTTCCAACTGTTCGATTAATAAACCGTTGCTTCCGAAACAAAGAAAAAACCATGTAATACCTGTCGGTTTAACATTGCTTTTACACCTTCGCAAGCCGCTTTTAGCAGTGCTGTTAATATGAAATGCAACTTTCAAATAGTAAACGTAGAACTGTGAATGAGATAAACAAAAACGTGATATATCTGTTTAAAAGTAGTCCATGCGATTTAAGTGTTCCAACCAGGTTCTTCGGTATTGTTCTATTTTTTCGGGTACACTCAATATGTGTAACTCTTCTCTTATTTCTCCGTTTCGTTTTCGATCTAGGAATGTATAGCCCGCCATCTGTCTTAGAAACCTCATTTTTGTTGCTTCGATGTGTTGTATTTGACCATTCGTAAGAGTCCAGTTCTCTGACCCATAAAGTAATACTGGGATGGTCATTACTCTGTAGAATTTAAGGTGTATTTCCTTACTTGTTGTTTTAAGAGTTCGTTTTATTGTGCCGCACATATCATTAAATCTGTTTATTTTGTTGGTAACGCCATTGTTGTCAATATGTGAGAGAATGTCGCCCAAATAATTGAAATTATTAACTTGTTCTATTGCTTTGTTGTCAACGATAATTTTTGCTCTAATAGGGTAGCACCCATGAATGCTAACGTTTTTTTGCGGATATTTGTAGATCAAATTCTTTAAATATTATATTGAGTGTGTGTACACCAATTTGCAGATTGTCTTCCATATTTGCTATGAGAGCCAATAGTACCATGACAATTGTATAATTATTGAGAGCCAATAGTACCATGACAATTGTGGAATTATTGAATGCAAAATTATTGCGTAAATTGGTCTGCCAAACCAGCACGACTTCGTCAAGGTGAATATTAAAAAGTGTTGATGACAGTGGATACCCTTGTCAGACTCCACAGTTGATCGTTTCAGTTTTAGTATCTTCTGTTGGCTATTCTTCTTCGTCTTCTTCTTATTCTTTTTCTTCTTTTTTTATATAGGTAACAAGTTGTCTTTTTTTCACGCAGCAGTGAATCACGATATGCTACTTTTTGTTCATTTCTTTGTGGGTCTACCTGGGTTTCTCTTTCTCCTTGGCCCAAAATCCCTTGCTACTTTAATCACCTTCTCATTGTCTGCTCTTGTGACGTAGTGGCTCACTGACTATATTCTTCTTTTTACAAGTATTCTGATGTCTGTTCTTTTTGTTTTTCCTGTTATTGTCCTTAGCGCATTCATCTTTGGGTTGTGAAGTAATTGTTTTGGTCTGCCGGTGTCGGGTTTTGTGTCACCCCTATACGTCAGCATTAGTTTAATCATTGGAAATGTTAAATTTTCTTCTTGTTGTTCCTCTATGCATAGACCAATGGCCTGCTAATTACTTGCAATGAGTAGGCTACCCTAACCCCTAAGATGTTCGTACAACAATAGGAACAGACGGCTTTACGAGACCTCCTAAGCACGACTGGTTGCATATGCCACTCTATTGGTCCGCCTTTCGGAGGACTCTCCAGCGCAGTTTTTTTGCAAAATACCTTCTGCAACTGATTCTAGACTATTATTATAAACCTAAAATCAAACAAAACATTTGCCATGATAACATAAGCAAATAATTTCTGGAAAAGAATATCCTAATGAACATGTTTATTTATGTTATTAATGTACGAATTCCATTGAACATCGCACAGTCTACCCAGCTAAGGAAACATAGTAAAGACAAGTAGCAGGTATTTTCGCTTATGCGATGTGAGCTAATTAAAAAAAAAGCTTATTTAAACATTTAGAATTGGCTTTTACATTTGAGGAGGGGTTTCACTTTTTTAACCGTTTTTATTTGCCAAGGTAACTCGTTACGTTTATTATTATTCAATATAACCGCAGTAATACGGTTGATTAAAAACATATCGTTAAACCCTAACCACAGCTGTTGCATAGGTTGAAGCTGCTGAACATCTTCCCAAAAAACAAAGGCCCAAATATGAAAATACAAAAAAAAACAAATCCATGGTTGTCAGTGGAGGACCATAAATATGACGTTGTTATTAGGTGGCAACTTACACTGAACATTAATTGTTTTGATACTTTGAATTATAAAAAATATACAGCAAATGTAGTAGAAACGCAGAAAATTCACATGAAATACAGGAAAAATAGGTAATATGATTAAAAATTGCAGGTTGAAAAATCTGTAAATATCAAATTATACAGTGAATCTTGTGCTATAACAAAAAGTAAGAATATAATAATTTACACACAGGAAAATATAGAAATTGGATGTCCGTGTTCTATTCTATTCTATTTCTAAATTGACAGGGCCCAGATGTGCAGCACTCAGACCTTTTGATCCATTGTGCATCCTGTCTGTTGCGTCCCTCATTAGAGCAGATCCGACCTTTTGATCAAGGCCAGGATCTGTCTCAGTGGGGCTCTTCGAATGTCCTCAGGTTCTGGAAACCAGACCCCAAAGACCCTGAATCTGAGAGTGGCAAGCGCTGCACACCGACAGAGTACATGAATAGAGGTTTCTTCTTCTGTTTTACACTTCCGACAGAGGGTATCGTTTCTGATTCCCAATGTGGTTAGGTGTTTGTTCAGATGGTCATGGTCTGTTAAGAGGCCTACTATGGCCTCGATGTCTTTCCTCCCCAGATTTAATAGGAAGTCTGTTTGCTTTTGGGCTGGTCCTTCTATGAGAAGTCTCGCTTGCCTAAACGGTTGTTGTTTCCACCTTTGGACATGCTGATTTCTCAGTCTGTCCTGTATAGTGGCCTTAATCGAGCTTTGAGGTACGACCACTGCTGGTTCGGGTCCCCAGAGGTGCTCCAAGGAGCCCATCCGAGCCAGCCGATCAGCGTGTACGTTACCCTCAAACCCACTGTGTCCCGGTATCCAACACAGCGTCAATCTGACGTTACGCTGCACCATCGCCTGTAGTTTTTCCCAGCATTCTAATACCAACCGCGAAATTTTCTTAGGATTGCTGAGCGATTTAAGAGCCGCTTGGCTGTCTGAGTATATCGTGATGAGCAAATTTTGGTATGCCCTACGAGTACATTCATCAGCGCATTCGGAGATAGCTACTACTTCCGCCTGAAACACTGACGTATGAGTCCCCAATGTTGTAGATAGTTCTACTCTTGTGGACTGTGCAAATATGCCTGCTCCAGTTCCGCCTGCCATTTTGGATCCATCTGTAAACCAGATTAGTCCCGTATTGGCAAGTAGATCCTGGGAATTTTCTGCCCATTCCTCTTTGGTGGGAATGTTGATTTCGAAGTTTCTGTCGAACGTATACCTTGGTACCATGCGGTCTACCCCCATGCAGCAGATCTTTGGTGCACTGGATAGTATTCCGCAATGCCCCAGGTTATAGCCCATGTCCGTGTTACTCTCACTCACCCTCTATGGAAACTATATATGGTTATTGAAGAGTGAATTTCTTTTATAAACATTAGGAAATATGAAAAATACTGAAGGACCTCTCCTTTAACTTTGAATTTGTGATGAATATCATAAAAGAGTATAATAGAAGCATTATAATGATGACTACATGCAAACATGTAACATTTAGCAGCAATTTCATGAAATTAAAGAATTTTATTTAAATTGAGGTTAATTAATTACATTTACAGCAAAGCTGTTTTCACAGTTTTCCTGTGATGTAAATTTATTTAACATGGTAGCTTGGTTTGAACTTTTACTTGCAGTTTTTACAAGGGATCATTGTGCAATATAAATTGAATTCACTTGCAATGTGTTTTTAATATAATATTTTGTAAGTATTTGTTATTCTAATCAACTTCCTCTCTTCACTTCCCACAATTTATTACTGTGTCTACGTAGTGTTATTGTATTTTTATATATTATTGCAGAACACTTAACCTGCAGTAATGTTTTAGAATATTTCATCTAATTTTTTTTTTCTTTTTAATCGAGACAATTAGATTCTTGGTCATCCAATACGTATACAAGGAGGTCGCATTAGTGTTTTCAAGAGAATGAATTTTAAGATAAAAATATCATACTGTGTATGTGCTTAATTCAGTAATACAACAATTAACACTACGCCTGTAAAATTTAGCCAGAAACAATATACCCCTAGAATATAAGGAATACTGATGAAATAAGAATTCTAAGCGAAACAATAAGTGGAACAATAACAGCGTTCGTAATGAAGATATTTGAAACCAGCTTAAAATTCATAAAACCACGAAAGTAAAAAATCCTATGAGTAGAAGGGAAATAATGTCGAAGAACATGAACTATTGGAAACCTCAAACAAAGATAGCAGAACTACAAGAAGGAGTTCAAATAATTTCTCTGAAAGTAAGAACAAGTTTGCACGTAAGCAGGCTTGATGTGTAAAGTGAAACGATGATAAAATTACTAAGAAAAGGAAGAATGATTTTTAATATTTTTTCTATAAACCTTTTTACCGAAAACATATATGGATTCTAAAAACAATTTACTGATTATTTTGGAGGTCAGTTGCTTACATGCCACATAGATGCGATGTCCCATTTCATCACTTGTCAGTAGGCTCCGGGATTTGGAGATGATACCTACACTAAAGCTGAATAAGTACGTTCGAATTCCATAATACTCTTGTCGAGGTGTCAGCTGTAGGCTTATTATTTTTAGAGAACTAGTGGCAGCTACAAGTAGACACAATGTTTACGTGCTTTAAATTTTGTAGCTGATTTTTTGGAATTACCATCTCCTTCAATCTTCCTGTATAATTATGGATAGGATATTAAGCATCTTCAGCTTTCAATATCATTTTTTATTCTTGTGACAGAAAACAAATAAAAAATTTCGAAACAAAATTGAATATTAAATTTATTCTATATAGGTAAACCTCCATCAGAAGTACATTTACATTCTTTAAATATTTTGTAATAATATTATGCCCTTTTGGAGAACAAAAACGAGAACTGTTTTTGCAAAACTGTTCGAATCTTTAGGCATTCAGTTAGAACACTTGACGTCAAACTACTGGAGCAATTTAAACACAAGAATTTTAACTAAAAGTCTTTATGTTAAATCACAACTCCAACCCGAATATCCCCGAGGGCATCATTAAAAGGTATACAAGAGCAACGGACCAGAAACCAAACAATACCCTAGGAAACAATTTGACACAGCAGAGCAAATTCAAATATAAGAAAATAGTTGTAAAATTGTGTTAAGAAATATTACATTATACCATTACGGAACGGTTTACTTATGTTGTAGACATACGTTAATATGGAAAAACTGTAGAACTAAATGGTTTTCCTAGACCAACACAAAAAATGTGCACTTAGTGAACGCGTGAGCGTTGCCACACCAAGACAAGGTTGTTTACAACTGATACATCAGCCTAACAAATTCAATTTGCCAAAGGCAAAAATAGGCAACAGCACTATTCCTGCTATTTCGCTGATACGTGATGTGACCAGCGATATCGTGTTTGGATGTGCCATTCCAAGTCGGAATTGATTAGTTCCAATAAAATCTAAATGTCAGGTGGGTTGTTCAAGTCGTTCGACATATAGTACTAGTTAATCTCGAGTTGTTATTCACAACATTGACCTTGAACTCTAATAATGGCGCCGGCAACAGACGTAATTTATAGGATAGCTTGATTATGGACCGATTATGTTAATCCAATTTCGATTTCAGAATCACATTAGAAGTGCTTTGCAATGTTATTTTCTCTAATACATCTAATAAACTCTTTTTTGCTGGGTGGGATGTGACTTGCTCCATTGTTTGACTCGACCTCTATTTTTGGCATACGTAATAAACATCAATTTTTATACGATAGGCCGGATAATTTTTAGGCTTATGGAGATCAGTCGATTATTGTATTGAATTGGTCTAGCCTGTCTGACTTTTCAGGGGGCGTTGAATGACCAACGCCCTTCGTGCGCATTATTCTTCTCGTATATTAATCCACCCACTTTGTCTGTTCCGTTACTTTATTGTGTTTCTTATTGCATCCGGAGTTCTTTGGTTTACGACACTTTTTGTGTCTCGATTTCGTAGAATATTTCAGCATATTAACTGTCAACGTGTCTGAAACGTGTACTAGAATGGCATAAATATGCTTCTTATAAACCTTGAACGATATATTTATGAACAATTTTAGTAGCATTTACACTTTACAAATAGTTCTATGAGGAGAATCCTTAGAATAAGGATGGAATAAAATTAGCTGAACAAATACAGAGTGTAGCTAAAAGAAGTGTAAGTTAATATTCTAAAAAGATTATTAAATTCCAGAATTTGATCATTAAAATATCTGAAATACGATTTTATTTACAGTAGTTATATAAAGTCAGTTACATATATTTAAAGTAATTAAACTGGTTTGAAGTTGGATAAATTTAAAACTAACATTATTGTTGTTAAACGTTTGCCAAATCGCAATAGGATGCCTCTACTCAGAAGTATACACTACCTGATTCTCCCAATCCAAAATTACTCTAAATAATTTTGAAATCAATTCAAATCACCTGAAATGAGGGTATCAAATGAGGTTACTTTAATTATAACTGAAATATTTGATTTTCAAAAATTATACTTATTATTATTAGCTATGAAAAACAGGAAAGCATTTTACAAAACCCATCCAAACTGAATTAAATCAATCATCTAGCTTAGATGGTCCCAAATTATATTAACAATAAAATTATTATGTCCCTTAAGTTGTAGGGATAAATTTTCGGTCGATTCTATTTCTTTATGAAACTGCAATTCCCTATATGTTCCCGCAATATTTAACAAACTACCAAGACAAGACCTAGGATTATCAAAACCAGATAATTGTATCAAATAATAAGAACTGATTAATAGTAGCTGCCCAAACAATTTATGTTAACCTAACAACATTTGAGCTTTAATAATTTATTATGTGTTATAAATGAACAACATAAAATAAATTCTATATCAAATAAACTGGCCATTCAAAATTAAATTAATGCTGTGCTAAATTAATGACAGCCATAGAAACTCATTTGGGGATCCTCTGCTGGTACCTGGAATTATTTTAAATCATTTAAAAGTGCTTAAGGCCAAAAATTGTATTAAGTGGCCAAACATAATTAAATACCTCTTACAGCTCAATTCTCACTAAATGTAAAAGCAGGTCTATTAATAAAAAGACCAAATAAATTACATTTTCTTCACAAACAAAGCCATAAATTACTAGTTACTTTTGCTGTTTAATTTTCTATTCTAATTTAATTTACTAAATGCGGAATTTAACTAATTAACAGAAATTTATTCTAATGTGTGTCACTGATTAATTGCCATCAAATTATATTATAATGAAATTTCATTGGGCCCATAAATTTAAATAAACGACGTTCCGAATGTGGCGGCAATATTTTTAATCCCCCCATAAAAATTCCAACATTTAATTAATAATAGTGTGAAATTTTCAGAATATTATAGGTATAAATTTTACCTTCTGAAATCGGAGTTGCTATTTGCCACGTTTTTCTGAATTAATGAAATTGGTGACTTCTGGGGGAATAAACTAGTTTGCAACATTTATTGATGTTTCAGATGTTGAATCGTATTAATCTAAATGAAATATTGATCAAGAAGCCAAAGAATTAATATAAATATTACCAGAATTGTTTTCCCTTATCTTCTTCTTTTTCGTTATGGCTTCTTTCCCATTATAGGTTTGCTGTTGTCAGATTCCAATAATCTGTATTTTTCCAGTCCCCTTCATCTATATTTTTTATATTCTTTATGTAGGTATTCCATTTGACGGCTGGTCTTCGTCCTCTTCTTCTACCTCGAGGAGGCCAATTTAAAATCTTCATTGGCCATCTTTCTTCTTGCATTCTTGCAACGTGTATGTAGCATTTCAACGCTCTGTGTTCCTTTATCTAATTATCTAATAGAATGCAAATGGATATGCAAAGGTTTACAGTACAAATAATACAATAAGAACAAAGAATTTTGAATATTAAATCAGCAGTCACGTATAACATCCTTCATAAGTAACTAAAATGAGATTTGCCCATATTTAGTACCATACAAGCACACACGTACGAAAGTACCAGCAGTGGTTCGCATAAAGGCGTTTTATTAATAAGCAGACAATTTGCAAACAATGCTACACGCCTCGATGGTGGCTACCACACTTTTTACATCCGCGTCGGCAAATCTGCTCTATTTGTTACAATTTTTACCGTGTAAAACAATTACGATTATTGTTTTCCGTACAAAGAATACCAGTCGATCCTGTACTTTGTACTGTCATCGGCAATAATATTTCAGTTCGCTTGTTTGGTTCGTTGCTTCTGATCTGGGAAAATAAAAGCAGAAAGGAAATAATGATCTGCCAGACTGTAACGGAGGTTTGAAGGTCAAATAACAATTCTTTAGGTAAATTGGATCGCGATCGTTAAGAAGAATGACCACAGAAAAAGTGTTGGTTTGGAAAGTCGTGTTTTCGGACGAGATGATTAAGCATTCCGGGTTTGTCTGAAATGGCTAAATTAAGCTTCCATATCAATTGGTTTTATTGGAGCACGTTTGTATATGCACTCACTGAATACTTGATGTACGGTTCGACTACCTAGTTACAAATGCAAAACGTTTATTATATAATGCAAGCATTTTATATGGGGCCAACTGAATCACCAACTACACTAAATGTTGTACCAGTAAACTCATAAATATTTTATATATTTATATTTAGCTCGCGGAATTCGCATATCATTTTTATAAACAGGTCCGCGAATCGGCCCTATATTTTGGGATCCGGAATATCTACCATGGCGAATTTCTTCAAGGAGTGAACCAGAAAAAACCTTTTAATGATAAGCTCTACTGGTTAATTTTTGGTAGAAAATTATAATTACGACTAACGTATGTAACGAAAGTTTTTGGAAAAATATCAACAGTAGCACATGAACCGAAAACAGTTTTATATCTAGTCGTCTGTAGAACAAAACAAGGTGTATTAATTGACATTTAGTGTAGCGTATCACCTTCTCTAAATAACTTCTGGTAACATGTCCCACAAGTTAGATATTAGTAAGAATATATATGCGTTGGTTGGACGGATGCGTAAACGTGATATTGTGAATATGTTCAGAGACCAGAATGTTTCGATTTCGACTATTTATCAAACAATTCGCGAGTGCTAACAAGGTATTCTCTGTATAAATTTACCAAAAACTGGACGTCCACGAGTTTTACCTCATGCTTCCGTTAGGAGATTGGTAGAAAGAGCTAAAGACAGGGTTGGGACTTCAACACGAAAGTTATCGCGTCAATTTCGAGTTTCGCATATGA
>JABXWE010032936.1:0-24327 GCA_014611495.1 Limonius californicus
GAAATGGGAACTGTTATAGGTAACTATAATTATATTATGTTAATAATTGATATTAATTTCAAGGAAACAATACTAGGAGCAATTAATAAATGAATATCTCTGTATTTCCAAATAATGGTAAAATGATAGTTTTTGTAATTGCATTTCTTAGGTAATTAAGAATAATTTATAATAATGTATTCTAATTTGAAACTATTTAAATTATTAATAATATTATATTTCCGCATAAATTAATATAAATTTCAAACAAGTAAGACAAGAAACAATTGATAATTTAAACATGAAGGTCCTTTATATACAAAGAATCGTAAAATCCTAGTTTTTGCTATTGAATTTCTCCCCGAATTAATTTTCTTATATAAATATACAATCTAATTTCTATCTATTTAATTGATTTGTTTGTATGTGATAAGACGTTTTTCCCTGCAAAATGTGAAATGGTTTAATGGAAAATGACCAAAACCAATGAAGTATTCGAATTAAAGTAAGCTGCGATGCCTAGTATAATACTTTGCTGCAATTCATCTACTTCGAATAATTTAGTTATAATCGATGTTTATAAAATAGTTAAATTCCTGTAGTCTTGATAAAGTCAAGGCTACCTCTTATGTTTTAAATATTTACGCGCTAAATAGTTGTTGGCAACAAATCTTTTGTTCGAAATTTCCAAATACAGTCCTCCGTAGAGCAAGTCCATTCACAATAGCCAATGACATTACTCCCAAAATAATGGCTATAAGATGTAAATGTTGTATTTCAGTTCCATGACTATGTAGTTTTTACGGTTAATCTGTCAGTTTCACATTTGGTAAACAAGCTGATATTTCGATTTTCAATCTTTAAAGGAAGCAATTATTTGCAACAGCGAAACGATTATAGAATTTTATTAACACATATACCCCATTCACGATTAGTTTGGCTATAGGATAGCTTTGACAAACTGACGCATTGGTACATGTATCTTGCAAAGCCTCATTTATATTTTGCAAATAAATTATAAAAGATCGGACTATTGTCAACGTTATTTACGTAATTCAACAACGATAGCATCTATCTGAAACATCAAAGACTAGTTTGTCCGACAACAATACAAACAGTTTCAGTTTAAAATCGCTAGCAACAGTTTAGAATGAGCAACCTAATATAAATAAATCATGTTCGCCCAGAAATCAAAATAAATAAGAACGGTTAGTTAGTATACGGTACGACCAAATAAAATAATACTGCAGGTGTTTGATTATTTCATAATTTGCAAAACCAGTATCAGTCCCGATGATGCTAAAATCGTCAGTTGGTCTAATCAGAAAGTCTTTGTTGAATTGGTGATTTTATTAAGTTATTTCTATCTCTACGTATGTTAGGGCCGCCCTTATAGGGAGCGTATAAAACTACTGAATTATACATTTAAATAAGGCTGCAACGCTTCTACATTTCGTCAATGGAGTTCCTGATTGAACAAACAGCGGATGAGATCAGAACTCACTGCGCCTGGATCGGGACTCGAACAGGTTACTAAAGCTGATCTGCCGGCTAGCTGATGTGGTCGCAGCTATTTATAATCATTGATGAATTATTTTAATTATTACAATTGTGTACCATGCAACTGGACTATGTCTAGTCAGACACCTGTTATGCACAAGAGTCGCGGGAGACATCTCCCTCAGCCCCCACATGGGATAGGGAGAGTTAAATTGGAATTGGCCCATCCCTAGCGTAAAAGTCAGCCGATGCCATCCTGGCATTGATGTACCATTTATAATAATAATAATAATTCGACGTAGGCATCTTTGCGAGGCCACCTCTGCTCGTTGCCTGCCTCCCTACTCATATAGCTAGTTATATTCACTACGCTATTGTTTCCCACAACTATTTACACAAACACACCAATCTTGTATAATTACAACAATAGTTCCCAGAGCATGTAATCCACATATAAGAACATGTAGATAACAGTCAACCACTTGGGTAAACACATACAACACTTCAGAGCACATAACCTCACCAGGGCAATAAACACACTAGTATCGCACCTTGCCTCAGCCTAGAAGATAATCGCATCGCAAACGTTATTAATAGGTGATTACGCCGAAATATGCAAAGCTGACGCCTGGCTACCAACAGCATCGGTAGCAGCTATTGTCGTCGGTAGCCTGCCTTTGCTGACCCATAGATCCTAGTCTTTATGTCGTTGGATAACACCACAGTCAATTCCCACAAAATATATTTAATCTTGGTTCAAAGGTATAAAATATGTTAACGTTTTGGATGCCCACTTAGGATCATCAACAAACTAGTAAGAGGAACCAGCAAAAGTACAAAATTAAAAGATCCAAACCAATGCGTAAGAAAAACAAATAAACTAAATATTATAATTCATAACTGAGAAACTAAACAATTCACGGCAATGCCGAAATTAAATATTATAAAAATTTAAGTCAACTCACGATGATTAACATTATTTTAAATTTGAATTTAAGAAAACCCAAAATTTGAGACTGCATTAAAACGGAATAAAATGTCAACTTGACTTGAGTTTACTTGTAATTTTGCTGGTTCCTCTTACTAGTCTGATGATGATCCCAAGTGGGCATCGAAAACGTCAACACATTTTATACCTTTGAACCAAGATTAAATCTATTTTGTGGGAATTGACTGTGGTAGGTATTATTCAACGATATATCTACCTTATCCCATTATGAGGCCTACGGACATTAATGAGTTTATTTCCTAATCTTTAGGTGACTCCACAAAAAGAAATATAGTGGATAAGGTGACCAGGCTGGCCAATCTATATGACCTTAAACAAATCCGCAGAACGTAGACTTACAATCTTTTTAGTTACGATTGTCTTATCTAAAATGTAAACAATCAAGTTTTTAGAAAAGTCAGATTTGATAGTTTCTGATACTTCTCACAAACGAACAGAATTAAAAACCAAGCAATGTATTATTTGGTTTTATTTCTATTTAACGTATTTTAATATTGACTGTGCGAAGAATAGTGGTGGCTATTTCGAACATTTAATAAAATAAACTGAATACTTCTTAGAAATTTTTTAATTTAACATTTCCCGCACGCATCCGAATCTTCAAAATGCCATTTCGCAGAAACGAATGAAACAGAATTCAAAAAAATTCAGTTTGTACAAAGAGTATATAAACTTTTCAAATGAAGTATCACTCGACACACTCCTTGCCATTTACAAATTTGGGATTGATGGTGGCGGGGACTAGGGGGATGAAGCAGGGTAGGTGACTTACGGGATAAAAGATCCCCACTTTCAAAGTACTATTGATCTGTCTTGCCGGTTTTTTTCAAATGGCTTTGCTTATTCGTGTGAGTAATTATCTGAATCCTATATGTTAAGAAGGCGAAACTTCTGACCTCAACAAAGGTATCGCTAGAGAGAATGAAACAGTTTGTGAAATCATGTGTGTGGAGCATCGCCTTATACGGATGCGAAACATGGACTGTGTCGACAGCGGAAAAAAAATTAGAAGCACTTGAAATGTGCTGTTGGAGAAGGATGCAGAAAGTGAGTTTGGTGGATAGAGTGACAACAAATGAAGAGATAATGCAAAGAGCACCAAAAGGAAAAAGTCTATGGAAAATTATAGAGAAGAGACGTGATCAGCTGATGTGCCACCTTTTACGACATGCAGGACTGTTGAAAACAATCCTTGAAGGAAAGATCGGGGGGCGTAACTCTAGGGGAAGACCGAGACTACAGCATATGGCACAAATACTTAAGGACATGAAATGTCATACCTACAGGGAACTGGAGAGGCTAGACATGAGTAGAAAAGAGTGGAGCGCTGCGACAAACCAATCTACGGACTGAAAACCATTGTTAACTTTATCAATTTTTCTAATTTACACCTATTATATCATGTTTGAGTGCTAATTTAAATATAATACATATAAAACAATAATTTTGACAATCTACAGCTTCGAGCAATATGAAAATAAGAAACCGTTTCATTCATTCTGTGGTATTTGATTATAGAAAAATTGAGCAACACGTAGAACTTATTACTTCACATGCTATGTTTTATTAATACTGACTAAGAAATAGGATTGTACTTTAATTAAAGTACGAGCTATCTATTAACTGCTTGGTGTATTTTCTTTAATAATAAATCAAAAATTTCTCTGTAAAGGCAATTTTACAAGTCTTCATTATAAACCGTATACATTTATTAGAAAATTTCTTGCAGATAAAGACGAATGAACAAAGATAATGTTTACTGGTTACTGCATATTCGCTTTTTACTCAATCTTCCTGTGTTCAACCATTTTAGGAATTGGAACTAACTAAAAGATATTTAAAATGCGCTGCAATTCTCAAAGAATTTTTTCTCCCAATGCCTCTATTGAAGGAACAACCAGCTATAAAACTGATAAAGGCTGGTAACGAAAAAGGAAAACAGTAAAAATACACATGCCTTCAAGTATCCTTCACACTGGAGCAGATCAGTGAAATACAAAAATAAGCGACGGGTGAAAGCTATATAAAGAAATCTTGAACTCGGAAAGCGAATCTCTACTCTCCTTATGATAGCAAATAACATACAAATTGAAATGTAACGTATTTTTCCGTATATATACACAGAAGAAGCGAAGAACTTTCAGAACGTATCTTTTAAGAGCGTTGTTTTAATGCTTTATATGCCGTTTCAGTACAGAGGATTTGTGATAGGCCTAAAAAATCTTACTCAGCACAATTTAAAGCAATGACCACACAATCTTAAAATTTGTTTCGTCAATTTTTTAAAAATCGTTTTAACAGTAATTCACCAACGGTTTTAATATATGTTACATTGTTTAACAGAATAGAGTACTCCCTGAAGCCTTAATGAAGTGACTCACGGTTCTAAATTGATGCAAATACTATTTTATATGAAAACATGAATTTAAATCCTAATGAAATTAACTTTTCAAACATATGATGTTGTATTATTTTAAATGCATTTAATAACTCTTGTATGTTTTGTGCTATTGTCAATTATGAATATTTTAATTTTTAATGTCCAAAAGTTTTAAAAACAATTTATTTGTTAGGGGTGACCAATCCACCATAAAGGGCACACAATTACGTAATATGTTAAAGTATCTACAAATTAATTCCGTATCCCTACTACGCGCCTCAAATTATCGTTGTCCTAAACCCACCGCCGGAAAGGTTAGACCTGAGAGTATCCACACATGGTAATTCGCTTGTATTCGCTACACATATACAGCACTAGACTTATATTAACTATTTTTATCATTACATTATCTCACTTATGTAGATAGTGTGACTCATAGAGTAACCTCCGAGAGCCATAGTTCTCCGACGAGAAAAATTTAGGTATAACAAACCTACATGATTTATGTTACGAAACATTTTATATATTATTAAGAGGTAAAATTATAACAGCAGTGAATTATGACTGAAAATTTATTTGGAATTAACCATTGTTTGGAAACGAGTATAGATAAACATCGTTGTAAAGTCATTTAACGTTGTTTTAATAACTGGGCAAAAAATATCTCCTAAGGAAGGGATGTTACTGAATGATCTTTTCGAATATACACTTATACTATTTTATTAAACTAAGAATAGCCTCAGATGAGCTCGACTGGCGGTCATTAAATATAACTGCTTTAGGAATGCTGATGATATCGTGTATTAAAACATCTTAGTGATACAAACATGTAACAGTATGCAAGGTAATGCATTAAAAGTAAGTGAAATAGATAGTCGGCAACGGAATATTGTTTGCTTTCTTCAATCTTAATAACTTAAAAGACAATATTCACTTTAAGTCGGATTTTCCTTGTCCGAGAATATAGTTGTATTTTGGCATTGAGCTCGAAAATTCGACTTTAATTGTATCGGAAATTTATAATTAAAGCTTAATTACTTTTCATTGTAATACCCTTAGCGTTTTACCCCTAGAAAATATGTTATTAATATACAAAAAATCTATACCTTTTTTACCTGCTGCAGTTGTTTGAGAAATAGCTTAGTTAATTGTTTATTTCGTTAAAGTTCATAATACCTAATAAGTTGAAGCAGCAAAAACCTAACAGAACTTGTTGTAATTACTAATAATATTGGTTTACATATTACTGTATCTATTTTCTTTTTAATAATACAGAATAACTGTCAAACGCCAATAATTTCTCGCGACCTACAGTGCTCCTGGTGCCTGCATCTTGAGTATTTCTAACAATGGTGGACCGGTTAAGTAATTATGTTACATTTCCACACAGTACAGTCCCTCTCACATGGTTACCTGAGTACCGGATTAACGTAAAGCTGTACGACCTTAAAGATCAACCTACCCACACAAGCACACGCACAGTGCCGTAGTTATTTTCCTTCATTTTTAACATTTAGGCGATTTACTATAGAATTTATTCCAGGATCATCTAAATGGTCAAATATAACTTTAACTGGCAAAGTTATACTGCCAAGATGAAATTAAATGTATTACCTTACTTATATTGTGATTCAACTTAAAATGCTTCCTGTTTAAGTTTAAAATTGATTGTTAGGTTTGTGTGTGTCATCCATTAACGTTTTCCAAATTACGTTATACTTGATACACATTGCACTACCAATACAATAATCCAGTTCGAATGATCATTTGTAGGAGTATGAAAACCCCATTAATAACATTTATTGACTTTTAGCAACTGGTTGGTGACGTGTAATATACAAATTTATTTTTGTTTGCCATTATGTCAAATCGTAAATTAAATCATGAACATCTTGAAACGTAGCATTATCAGCAGTTGCGTTTGAGATGTGGAAAAACCGTTGAACACGCTGAAAAATTAATTCAGGGTTGGTGGGAACGTGAACGTGTGATTGAGGCAATAAATGTATTTGTAATTACTTTACGTTTAGATTCAGACTCCTATTATATTGATGGTAGCGATGATTATGAGGTAGAACGGTCTACTAACCTGGTTTATTACAAATTTGATGTTGAAGTTAAAAACTGTTGTTATTTTTCGTACCTATTACATAGTATACAACAATTGTATACTACTATTATTACTATTCGACATTGCAGGTTGTGAATACCATAATTAATAACATTCGAATTCGTTACATATGGTAAGTAATACTAAATTTGAGATCAAAAATTTCTTCTAAAATTCAGTTTAAATGTGTTTCCAAATAAAACGCGGTCTTAACGTGCGCCACTGGAATTTATAAATGTTCTGGTGTATACCAGGTATCCTAATAGTCGTCTGTCTCGCTTCTGTGCATTACTGAAATATCAAGTAAATATGAACAATCTTAATAGTTTATGTTTGTGTTGAGAAACGCTATCACTAATAGGTCTGAGTGAAGTAGAACCAGTACTTGAATGTCGAAAAAAATTTATATCCGGCACCCAGGTAAACGTCTGAGGCGGAGTATATATTTACATTAGTCACGAAGCGTAGCCCAAGAGTTCAGCTAGTTGTTTTATTATTAATGCAATAACGCATCTTCTTGGAGTAGCAACAATTGGTTTTTTAGCAATGTTTTGCTTATGCTTCAATATTCTACACAGTTCCCCCATGAAGAATATTAAAAAAATGTACCTTTTGCTTCACTTTCTGTATTGCTGACGTATCAAGTCATGCAAATTTAAATAACCTTTGGTATCCAAGTTTTCACAGCTTTTCGTTTACAAACCAGGGGCCCTTAACTTGTTTCAGGGGTTTCAAAATCTAGTTAATTTACTGTCATTTATAAAGCTCAAAAAATGATTGGACTCTGTTGCCGTAATTTACAATAATCTTAAGTTCTTAAGTTCTACAGAAATTTCAAATGTATTCCAAAAAAAAATCCATAATAATTGATATGAAAATACTGGAAACCACAAAAAATTGTTAAGTTAAACATACGATAGCACTGAGTACTTGGTATGGTAAAATCTTACTCTTATGTTATGTTTATTTAATACTGCTTAACACTAGTTTCGAATCTGTAGAAATAATCTTATGATAAGAGAAAATTTACATTGTTTCCATATTGCGCCGCATTTTTGTAGCATACGAGTGAGCTAAATTCGATTTTTCTTTCAAAGAGAATACCACCATCTGAAACTAAATAATTCAATAACCGAAAGGTGCTTGAAACTTTGAAGGAACTTTAGGGGTCGATAGAAAACGCGGTGACAGAAGTGTTATTCTTTTATGATTGTTCCCAAACTTTGATTAAGTCTACGCAACTGATCGAGAAATGCGTAACATACTCGAAGGCCTTACACCGTTTCTTGTTTCATTCGCACATATAAGGATATATTTTAATATAGATATTTTCCTGCAACTGTAGGACATAATCGCGGTGTTCTCGTCAAACTTGTAAAAGAAATATACAGGGTGGTTCCAAACATATGCGAAAAACTTTAACCATCTGTAACTAAGGTTATATTTAACCCTTAATGCACTTAGTATTTTTTTTTAATACGACGCCGTTACGGAGGTTTGTTGTTTCAACGTTCTTTTACATCGATTCCTTCTATTGTAAATAAATTTTTTGTTCCGTGTTTGATTTTGATAAACTCCGGTATTTTGAAAAGTATAATTTCTAGTCAAGAAAAATGTTATATTTGTCCCGATTCAATTATTATTATTATTATATAATAGTATATAATGCAAGATGCTAATATCTATCATGACATCTTGCTTATACATTGTTGTAAAAATTTTCTAACCGTCTGGCAGGTATTTAGTATAACGACTTTTTGCATTTGTATATATATGTTGGGGTTTAGATCGAGTGTCCTAAAGTAGCTATGTAAGACAGTTGGTATAACCCCTGTGGCCGATATAACAATTGGTATTATATAGACCTTCTCCATATCCCAGATCCTGCTTATCTCATCTTTTAGTTCAGTGTACTTACGAACTTTTTCTTGTTAGGGGTTGCA
The DNA here is from genome assembly GCA_014611495.1 of Limonius californicus. Taxonomy (NCBI): domain Eukaryota; kingdom Metazoa; phylum Arthropoda; class Insecta; order Coleoptera; family Elateridae; genus Limonius; species Limonius californicus. The sequence continues at coordinate 8,922 of JABXWE010032936.1, forward strand.
GTGTTCAACGGTTTTATCCGATGTATACTTGTATGAAGGTGTTGGACTACCTATCGCTAATCTAGATTTGATAAGTAGAAATTGGTGAACTATATTGGCTACTTAATTATGACGATGCAGGTATTCATACGGTGCTAGTAGTGGACATCCCCCAGTAACACGTAGAATACTTTCGGTTTGTTCGTGACATCCTACGCTTTTCAGTTTCAATGGTCGCATCTTTTAAAATGTACGAGGGTTGGAACTTTAATAGTGGCAACACTGCCGTAAAGACGCCATGCAACGGAACCAAATAACGTCGCTTATACGAGGGTCAAGCTACAATTATTGAGAATGGAAAGATTGATACAGGTTTTCAGAATTTTTATTTTAAATATGTTCAAAGTAATTGCCGTTCACAATAATACATTTGACCATTCTCTCCTTCCATAGTTTAAAAGCGTTCAGCCAGCTGTCTTTAGGAATACTATCAAAATAAGACTTAACAGCGATATCAATCTCTTCTTCTGACTGGAACCTTTTCCCTCGCAAATGTTTTTTGAGCTCAAAAAATAGCCAGAAGTCACACATTGCCAAATCTGGCGAGTAAGGAGGATGTTCTATAACTGTGATTTTGTTTTCAGCTAAATACTGAAGAGTTATAGCTGCTGTATGGCTCGATGCATTATCATGATGTAACATGATTCCCTTTCTTGGCACTTTATTGAACACAGTAGGCAAACATTTTTCAACATACCATTTAGCGGTAACTGTTTTCTGCTCTTCTAATTTAACTGCGGCCACCAGACCCGTGCTTCTAAAAAATACTGCGTACATAACTTTCTTCATTGCTCGCTGTTTTTCACCATCGTAGGGGTTTCCTCATCTTCATGTATCCATATTCGGCTTTCTTGGCGAGTGGGAACATCAAAAAATGGTATGTAGGTTTCATCACCAGTAACAATTTTACTAATAATTTGATGACCTCCAGCATTCAACATATCTAAAGTTTGTTGGCAAATTCTAACACGTTCTGCTTTTTGTATGTCTGTCAGATGATGGGGTACAAACCGACTTACAACCTTTTTCAAATGTAAATGTTTGTGCAACATTGATCTCACTTGCGAGGATCCAATCTTTAGTTTGGACTCTATCATGGCATAGGTAATTCGGTTGTCCTCTTCCACCATCTTGTTCACTGCAGCAATATTTTCGGGGTTAACAGTAGTTAAAGGCGGGCTAGCTCCTTTTCTGTGTACAACCGAGTTGCAACCTCGTTCAAATTCTTTATACCACCTATAAACCGTAGCTAATGATGGTGCGAGATCCCCAAACGCCGATTTCAAACTTTCCTCACAGTCATACGCGCTCAAGCCTTTCTTGAAATCATAGTAAATCATTATCCGAAAGTTCTCTCGTGACAATTCCATTTTTTCGATAACAGAAGCTTATTCAATTGGATGTTTCTCAAACACTATTCAACCGAATTTCACAAACTAAACTGACATTGACAGATAAAAGAATGCCCTATTTAATAAACAACAATTTGTTTTGCATGGTTAACTAGATTTTTCTATTCTCAATAATTGTAGCTTGGCCCTCGTACCACACGTTAGTTATGTACCTACCTTACTTCAGAGTAAATGGACTCTCCCTTCAAGCCTCGTGTTAGTTAGCGGTCTAATATAGTTTTGTCACGATGTTTTCGAAACAGGAACAACGGAGTTGGATAAAGATTGAATGTGCCAGAGGTCGTACAGTACGACAGTGTCATCAAGGTTTTCAAGAGGCTTGCGCGAAATCTGCATTGGCTTACAGAACAGTGACAAGGTGGTTAAAAGCCTTCAACGACGGACGCCAAAATGTGGCAGACATTCGTCGGCCAGGTCGTCCTAGTGTCAGTGAAAAAGAAGTGTATGCTCTTGCCGCGTTACTGGACAGTGATCGACGGCATACGATTCGTGAGCTGGCCCGAGAAACAGGATTAGCGCATACGACTGTGCTTCACATTCTGAAGAAACGCCTGGGTATGAGAAAAACTGCAGTACGATTGGTTCCGTATGTTTTGACGGAAATGCAGAAATGGCTACGATACGACGCTGCTCGTAACCACCTCGAGCGCTATGAGCGCGAAGGAAAGACTTTCTTACGCCGTATCATTACGCTGGATGAGACATGAACCAAATTGAGCCACAACTGAAACGCCAATCGAATGGAAAGTTCGTCAGAACCCCAACAATGTGAAAGTTATAGTGATTCTCGTGTAGGACTGTGATGATGTTATCCTAAGGCATACCGTTCCCCCATAGCAGACTGTCAATGCGCAGTATTACTGTTCATTTTTTGGAACACAACCTGCAATCAGCTTTGAGAAAGAAGCGGCGACAGTTTCTGCAGAACCCACTCATCATTGTGCAGGACAATGCTCGGCCGCATGCAGCGCAAGCTGTGGCTCAGTTGTTTGATCGATGGGGCTGGGAAGTGCTGTACCATCCACCATACTCGCCAGACTTAAGCCCTTGTGACTTTGAGTTGATTCCTAAGGTGGTGGAACCACTTCGTGGCATTCGCTTCAGAACTGTTGCAGAGATTCTTCAGGCAGTAGACCGCTCCATTCGAACTATCAACACAACAGGCGCTACTGAAGGTACCTATCCTACGACTTCCACATCGCTGGAAAGGGGTTGTACATAATGCTGGTGACTCCTTTGAAGGACAGTAAAACTTGGTAACACGTATCTCTTTCGTATCAGTTGTAAATAAACAGTTGTCACCATTAAAGTTCCCACTCTCATATTTTTTATAGTTTTTAGTGGAAATAACATGATCTTGCATGGCAATCATATGTCCTGTAGTTTCTGGAGAGAGCTCGCCGTCTCCAACCTTCAGCCACGCGTTAGATGCGCAGTTTTATGGACTTCTGGCATTTATAAGTCCAGGACTTGTCACCCGTGTCACTGCTTTTCCATGTATTTAATTTTTTGCTTAAGATGTCATTATTTTCAATTAATGTTATAATTGGATCATGCAAATTTAGCGATGTATATTTTATATTGGCTTCACACACTGCTATTTATAGCTGTGAGTGGTTTCTTCGATTCTAAGTATTTTGTATGTCTATTATGCCCATGCCGCTTTCGCTGTTTGGTAACGTACATCTCTCAACACTAGCATTTTATGCAGCATGCAGTTAGTTGTCTGTCATCTTTGTTCGAATAGTTCTCGCAAGGTGCTCGAGGTCTGTGATTGTCCAATTGACTATACCGAAAGAATATGTGAGTGACGGTATAGCGTACATATTAATTGATTTTACAATATTTCTGGTGTTCAACTTAGTTTTTAGAATAGTTATTAGCCTTTTTGTGAAGTTGTCTTTCATTAGCCTTTTAATGCTGCTGTACTCCATTTGTTTCGACTGAATCAACCCAAGGTATTTGTATGTATCAGTTTCATTCATAGGTTCAATGCTCTCACCTGATTGAATTTCACATACTATTAGTTCAATCTTTACGTTTTGGATGCTTAGTTTGCGGAATTTCCCAAATCCGAATTCCATTTTAATATCTGCCATGTATAGTAATTCTCTTAGTTGTGCCCTTGTTCGCGCATAGCTCTTTAAGTCATCCATATACAGTAGATGAGTTTCGACGTGGTTCTGCTCCTAATTTTTCCAATCAAATCCGTATTTAGCGGCGTTGCTGGTTTATGAAAAGGGAGCGCCAGACAGAATCATAAAACAGTAAGCCAATCACCCTGAAATATTCCACGTTTGATATTTATTGCATCGTTTATTACGTACTTTTGTTCCATTTTCAGATGGATAACTGTTTGCCATTTTTGCGTTGCATGGTTTAGAAATTGTCTTATAACTGGGTTTATCTGTATATTTTCAGAAGTTTTGCAAACCACAAATGGGGCACGGATACATATGTCTTTCTATAGTCTATCTAGGACATATAGAAATTCCGTTGTTTCAGTTGTGCTTGCTTGAGTATAACTGCGTCTATTATTAGTTGTTCTTTGTAACCTCTTGCTCCTTTTTCTTCTTCCGTTAAGATATTGTTTGAATGTATCTGACTGTTTATCAGTTTTGTAATGCACGCTATGATAATCGTATACACCGTTCGTAAACACGTTATCGGCCGGTATTTTGAAGAGTCGTTTGTTAGCTAATAGGTATGTGTAAACCCTGAATTAGAAACGAAGGTAGTTTTTGCGAAATTTGTTGATGTGTTTTAGGATGTGATGGTACATTCAAGTAAATTTCTTGTACCAGTAATAATTTCCAACTGTGGGTGTTTTTTATGGTGTTAGCAAATGTTACCATATTTACGTCATTCTCAACCACTTCATTCATCTCAGTTATGGTGTCTGTTTCCGTTTTTATCCATTGTGCATTATCATTGTTCTGTCCGGTGTATCCACATTGAAAACTAGAACTGATGTAGACTTTGTTGTGATGGTATATCATTTTGCAAAATCTTTCTTCGTTATTCTGATATTCGATTCTTTCATTTAGCTTATAGTATATTTTTAAGTCTAACTAACTTAACTGCTAGTTTCTGTTTCAGAGTATCTATAAACTCTGCTACTTCTACGCTGCTGTTTTCATTTTTGTGTATACTGTGTATTTTGTATTGTTTACATATATCGTTAGCCTGTTCCTTCAAACGACAACTTTGATTACCTGCTGAATATCCAATCATATGCATTATTATTACTACTATTAATTCTTATTACTTTAACTGGTTACCTTACTAGTACCCGATACATGTCAAGTAGACGATGCAATGTGTATCTATTAGTACGAGTATTTACAAAATTATTTTACAATTAAATCTTATGTATAAGTTTGGTGTATTGGAGATACTGTAACACATTACTGAGGGTATCTGGGTTGTCCGCAAGAGCTTCCTTGATGGAATTTGGAATCTTGAATTGCTACCGATGTTATATATATTTTCCGCAGTTTGTATTAGTGGGATCGCCAGAAAGGCGAACATTACATGTATCGCAGTACTTTGGGTCTTTATTTTGCTTTAGGTGTTGATGAGTCAGTGATGAATGCCCTATTCCCAGTTTGGTTATTACTACCTGGTCTCTTCTGCTGTTGAGACTGTGCCATATGGAGACATCACTCTTGGTGGTGCGCAACTTGTTGTTTACATGTTCCCACATTATTTACCATTTTTCCATTACTTTAGACATAATTACGTTCTTGTAGTCTAATGATAGTACGTTCATTTTTGTTACGGGAAGTGTTGTCGGGTCGTAAACGCCTTCGCCGGCTTTCCCATTACCGTTAATTCCGACGTGAGATGGTACCTACATTCAGTGTTGGGTAGTAACTAAGTAATAGTAACTCGTTACTAGTAACTAGTTACTTTTCAGTAACTTAATAATAACTTAATTACTTTTGTGTTTTCAGTAATTGTAACTATAACACGTTACAATTATTTAGTAACTTTAGTAACTGAATATGACAAGTTACATTTTCATGCTATAAATGTAAAATATTTTAAAATGTTCGGTTTTTAATGCGTAGTATTAAGAAATTATACCTAAAGCTGAAGAATTTGTTGAAATTTCGAATGCTTTAGTATGCAAATGCTAATACCGAACACAGGAATACCTTCTTGTACTTAGTGGATAATAAATAATATTTGATGGATCCTATTTGGGTGGTGACAGCTTTTTCCAGTAATCTTTAATCCTTGAACAACTAGAAGCTCTCTGAGCAGGTATGCGGATTACTGAGAAGTACATTCCTAACGCCTGTGCGCAGGTTGGGGGTGTCTAATTCAGAAGAAAATACATTCACCGTCTCATATTTCAATAATAACGAAAAATAAAATAGAATCCTTGGAAAATCCCAAAAACATCGTTGAACCAGCTCCTCTAAGCTCTAAGCCTGTTCCTTCCCCCACGTATAGAATATTTGCTAATAAACAATTGCTTATAAATGTGTGTTTCTGTTGATATTAAGTTGGTAGTAATTGCATGTACATTAGTGGCGTGTCCTAAAAAAAGATAACTTAAAAAATAACGAGTTACTTTATGGTAACTTAGTAACTTATTCAAGTTACTTTTATAATTCTGTAACTTAGTAACTTACTTAGTTACTTTTTTGCCAAGTAACTGATTAACTTACTTAGTTACTTTCTTAGAGTAACTTACCCAACACTGATATATATATATATAAACTACTCAAAAATGAATAGGGATATTGCAGTGTAAGACACTTAAAGGCGACACCAATTACACATATAATAAAAAACTACCAAAACAAGAAAAGGTAACGTCTTTTTAGTAATGAACATGAAAATTACAACAAAGGTACGTTTAAAGAACAAATTTAACAATAACCTTATCTGGCGGTGATAACTGCTCTGCACCTTGCTGGCATACTCTCAATGCAATTATCAATATGTTCTTGTGGAATCTATGCTACAGTACCGGCAATACATCTCTTAATAGTAGGCCTTGAATTTTGATGAGATAGCGAAGGAAGAGCAAGATGGTTTATTTCCTCATCTCGAAGCATCTCTAAAACAAGCCGAGCACTATGCGGCCTTGCATTGTCGTCAAGAAAAACAAAATATTCCCGTCCAACAACGTTGCGACGGTTCAGAACATTGTCTATAATGATCTCTTGTGCATAAAGTTGGCCCTTCAGTGTACCATTAAAGATAAGGGGGTCAGTACGTCATCCTAAAAAAATTCCAGCCTATACCATAAGACCACCGCCACCAAAGGCAACGACTGGTTGGGTATACTTAGATAAGGTACGATGTCCGGCACTACGATGTACTCTTTGACGCCGGTTATCATTGCCGAGACAATATCTGAACTCGTCCGAAAACAGTATGTCATCCCACGGCGTCGTTTCTTGAAGCCTACGTCTTGACCATTCCACCAGGTGTCTTCGTTGAGCCACAGTTCTTGCAAGGCATCTTAGGGGGCGGTATGAGGTAAGTCCTACCTCAAACAATCGATTTCTCACAGTTTGGTCGAAGAGTCGATTTCCTGTGACATTCTGGAGCACTTGCTGCATTCGTGCTTCATTGTTATAGTCCATCCTCTCAAGCCACTTCATCATCTTCTCCATGGAAAACTCCATCTTTTCAATTTCTTTCTTACTGGTAGCTTCTTCGTCTACCTCCTTCTCTTCTTTAAATAGCACCTGCTCCTTCTCCATGCCTATTCCACTTATCCCTCTCTCCCTTTCATCTGCTACATGCCTCTCCTTCTGTTTCTCTTCCAACATTCTCTTCTCTTTCTCTACTCTCTTCTTACCTTCCCTAGTTTTCGCAATTTCTTCCGACCTTTCCATATTCTCTTGCGAATAAAACAAATTCCAACCCCTTTACTAACAAATTCTGTTTAAGATACAAGCTGTGAGCCGTTACGTTGCCTATACATTTTAGTTCAGTTAATTATCAAACTCCGTTTCATTCAGTTGATTAAATCGTCTACGAATTCACACATTCATTGACAGTTCTATCCAGCCCTGCGTTCGTGCGCTAAACAGTTGGCGTGTTTTTAATCACTAAAATAATTATAATTATAGCCCCACGTTGATGGCGACAAAAATTGCTGTGAATGGCGATTCAATCAGTTGCCCCACGTTCGGCGCCAAAAATTGCTATATTTATTATCCGTCAACCAGCTTAAGCACAAAACTGTTCCCTCCGGAATCGTAGAACCGTCACCTTGCTTCAATGTCACCGCAACCAGTCCATCCTTTTCAGCACCAATTCTTTCACTGAACCTTGACAGGCCAAAACCACTCTTCACCTGCGACGACTAAAACCTCATCTCGTTTTATGACGCTGTATTCTCCTTTTTTTTTTAAATATTACAGTTCTTTATCTGTATACAAATTAAAAAAAAACTCCAAAACCCCAAAACAAAAAACAAACTTCCTTTCTAAATTTACCTTGACTGCCAATGAAAATACAAAGATTATGACAGATGGGATATCTGTCATGCTGTCAAAAACAATTTTTAAAATATTATTAATTTACAACAAATCACAATAAAACCTTTAGATGGCACCCCCGCCCAATTAGTATCCAAGCCCCCCCCCCATTATAATATCACAGCAATATATATATATTTGAAAATATCTCCCAAGGTAATTTTAATTCAGCTTTTTAAATATGCCATAAGATACTTTTATTAACCTTCAACACAATTCGCGATTTAAAAATATATTTATTTAAAAATATTTGAGATAACTAATTCAAAATATCTTAGCTCTTCTTTTTTTTTATTTATTATTATTGTTTTATTAACAACAATCTTTGATATTTATATTCTATCTTTTTTTCGTTTTTAATCATATCTCTTTTATCTTTTGGTGTCGGGTGCCTTGAGCCGGTTTTTGACTTTCGGTGGAGCCCCTTGACCTTTCAACAACTACACTTCCACAGCTTACGCCAAACTCCTTTGCTTTCACTCGTACCATCTATACTGAAGGGGACTTCCAACCCCTGTAACGACCTCCATTGTGTTAATATGACATGTGGGACCGACTATCTACATACCTGCCGCTGGCACGAGCCGCCATGTTGACACAACCTTGGGACTCCCGTATAAGTACTGACCGCAGAGAGAGTAATGGTTAATTCTCCTGATTGTAGGTGAATTACTATCCTAACTGTGCAACCCGAGACCTTCAATATTTATATACGGAGTGGTGATAAAGTTCCTCAAAAAAATCATAATTTTGTTGTTGAGTTTTTTTGGGAACGCCCTGAAACAAGTCAATTTTATTATTTAACGGGAGACTTCCTAACGTAAATAATTTTTTTCTGTCAGCTTCTTTTTCTGGGTTGTCATCATTAATTTTTGAAATCTCAACCTGTTTTTTTTTCTTCATTATTTTGATAGACCTCTCTCACCGTTTAAATAGTGATATAAAAAAAATACTAACCCACATAACAATTTGTTTGAGAAATATATACATAAAGTTCAAAAAATTCAGAATTGAATATGTTTTTAATACTTTTTTAGAGTAAGTAGGGGAGACCGGGGTTGGTTGGCACCAATTTGTTTGCTTTTGTTTTTATTTTTTTTAATATCTGGACTGCTGATCTGTGTTCCCTCAAATTCCTACACTTCTTGGCTAGCTTAAGCCGGAAGTAATTACAGTTCGGTTAAAAAATAAAGGAGCAGAATTCTGTTGAATGAGCTCGCTACAACAGTGCCCCGAGGTTGGGGCACGTTGGCACCATACCCGAGGGAGGTTGGCACTACGACACTTTTTTTCTTAATTTTACTGTAGGTACCTACCTAATAAAGGTAATAAAATAGATTTTTTATTTAGGAACGTTTATTTAACCAATGTACAAAAAATTGCGGTTAACTTCAAATCGAAAAAATGTATTGTCTCTTTGTCGTCCCAATGTCCAAGGGCGGAGGCAGATCCATGTTTAAATCGGCCCTTGAGACAACCGAAATTTCAGCAGTATTTGGAAAAATAAATGCATTCGGGATTTTAAAGCTTGAGGAAGCTCACCGTCTTTGCGTCGAGACTCTTTTGGTCCAAAACTTGGGCCACGAAAGATTTTGAAATTCTCGTGTCTTCATTTAACAGCTTCACTAGCACGAAATCATTGACCTCCGGGTCTTTTTCCAAATCGTTGTCGTCATCGGGAGGCACCCAGTCTTCTTCTTCACTCTCAGAATTCAAGATTTATCTCCTGGCTTTATTTTTCGTTTTCTGTTTTTGGTCTTCTGCTGCTTGTATTGTCGATCGACTTGCCTTCGTCATTTTTATTGTGCGGAACTTGTTTCTTGGCTTTCACAGTTGTTTTCAATTTTTTCATCGCGGTGGCTTCTCTTTCTGCCTGAAGTTCATCTTGGATGGGAGTGTCCGTCAAAATCGCAGCGTGCCTCTTCTTTCGCCCCTTTCGTGTCCCTTTTCTTGGCACAGTCAAGGTCACAGCTCTCCCAGCGGTGAACCAGTTTGTGGGATCAGAACTGTAGGCACTGGGGATGGCAACGCCTGTAGCAGTTACGCGTCATTTCTTTCACGTTCTGTTGTGGTTGCGGGAATTAAGTCGGGATCGGTTGATATCAGATTTAAACAAGGGCGAAGAATCACTCTGAGATCCGGTAGGTCTGGCTTCAGGACGGTCCGTCACGTAACTAGGAACAAATTCCGAATCGGCAAAGACGTCTGTGTTCAGTGGACTTATTCCAGCCACTGCAAAGCCGACTGTTATGTTGCTCTCGTTGGCAGCCAGTGGGAGAGCTGTCGCTAGATGCCTGGGATATCGTAAATCGTCATTGTTTTTCCAGGATTGTCTCTGTGCCATGAGTCACACGCACTGTTCAAGTATTTTTATAAGCGGGTCATATACGCTGCGATCCAGGGGTTGCAGCTTATGGCTGCACTGAAGTGGGAAGCTCAACACCACAACTCCGTTTGGTTTCAAGTAATTGAGCGCGGTCATCGACAGGTGGGAGTCATGATTGTCCAGTAGCAGTAGTGTCGGCCTTTCCTTTGTCGCTTTCGGTGCCAGACGAAATGCTCTGCAAACTGAATAAAATGCTCCTCTTTCATTCAACCTGACGGGTTACAACATTCAGTATTGCCTGTAGGTACCCCATTGAGGAAGTGATCTTTGAAAATCATCCGCGGGAAAATGGAAAGACGCGGGATCTTGTTTCCTATCGCAGACACAGCAACAACCAACGTGACGAGGGTTCCTCTTTCGGCGGCAGTCATTTTGCTGATTTGTTTAAATTCCCGTCTAGCTACCTCCCGGTCGAGCTTTTGAACAGTTGAGATCCCTGTCTTATCCATGGTTCATACATCTGCGGGTCCGAAACTGTATTTGTCGTAACACTGCATCAAAAGTTTAGACGTGTCCCGTCTGAGACCCGTTGTTTCAGGCGTTGTTATGGATAGGAAGAGTGCCTTTTTAAAAATGAGCTGAACCAGTCCTCGCCAGTTTGCTGCTTTTTCCCATGATTCAGGCACTTCCCATTCAGTGAAATGGCAAACTGGTAAGCAAATTTGCGTACTTCTTTCGGGCTGAGTCGAAAACATACATTTGATGCTCATTTTACGTATTCCGCGAGGTCTTCTCCCTCCTGACAACTGAAAATTTTACGTTTTGGTAGGTAGATATAAGTCCTAGGGAAGGCGCCAGCGGCTGTTGAAGCTTTTTGGCAGTAGCATTTTAAGAAGCGCAAAGGTATGCCATATTTTTCAGCAGCCTTTGAATATGACAGTTGTTTTTTTGAGAAACCGCCTTTACTGCTTCAGCAATGACACTTTGGGGGTCGAAGGTCGGTCTGCCGTCCTTTTTCTGTTTCTAACCATGGCTCTGAAAAAAGAAACACATTAGACATACATATATTAAACAATTTCCCAAAGACTGGGCCAACCTGCCCCGCTGATGCCAATGTGGCCCATCACGCCTTTTTATTTCGATTCAAATTTTTTTGCACAACAACAAAAACATCCACACACACCAGGCAAGTCAAGCACAGTTTCGCACCAACACGGTAGCCCGCAGAGACGGGCCCTGTCGTGCATTGCACAAACTAGCTTAGCTATGCCTCACACCGCCTCAACACTGCGCAAGCGGTACAAACGAGGAACATGATAATGAATGATCAATTAATATTTTTATTTTGCATAAAACATTGCTGTTAAAAGTAAAACAGCATTCCATAGCCAGCAATTTGCTTGAAATTTTAGGACTGATTTTTCTCTTGCTACAGGAGTTATAGCTCACCTTTTCACATATACAGGGTAGTCTGGGATCAAAACTAAACTTCTTGTTTTTATGAGAAGCGTAGTTTGCGTAAACTACCAGTGATGTATTTTAATTTAAATTAGTTGCTTTTGAGGCTTTAAGTAAATTTTAGGGAGCACGGTACGGCTTTAAAGACGCCCTGTATTTTTTAAACGAATTTTCTTTTAAAAACTTTTTCAATTGCCATAATCTTGTACCGCGAGGTGATTACGACTATTTTTGTTTTATTTAATTAGACTGATAGGTGTAAATATTTTTATCAATAATGTTATTTGTGATAAAATCGGTGCTCGTCTTAGATTATATATCATTTTTTGTGTCATAATAATATTAATAGCGTGTAAGGACATCTCATTCAAGTACCATTAAGTAAAAAATATGTAATTGTTCGCATTAAGATAACTCAAACTATTTTTATTGTACAAGTACTATATTGTATTGAAAATGGCCGAATGTTGTTGAAATAATAATAAATGAATCTACATGTTGTAAAAAAAAACAAACAAAAAGAACCGTTTTGTGTCCTTAAAAACATTCTCTGTACTTTTTTATGTAGTTTTTGTATACCGTCTTATCTTATATGAGTGTCATTTTACATTTTGTATCTGTTATTCCATTGTAGTATCTCACTTCAATAAATATTAATAAACCGATTCGCTTTTTTAAGCTCCTAAAAAGTAATCCCTTATTTTAATCTGGAAATAAGTGACTCCAAGTATCTCATCTTAAATAAAACACCCAGTATATTTTTAATAGTTGAATTGTTTAAATCACGAATTGAACAATGTATGTTTAGTTAATATTTCTTTGATAAGCACAAAAACAAAATTGTCGCCGTTTAAAACAAATAAACTTGTCACTTTAGGTTAAGCAAATGCCACCGTAAAATAACAACTCTTAACGAACTCGGCGTGTTGTGCACTGGAAATGAAATCAAATTTGCCACATTGTTCATTTCTTAACTAGTGGAAATTATTGCATTTAAGCGTATATTCTGATACATATTGCGACAAAATAAAGCAAATTCTACCGTAGAATAACATCTGTCAACGAACTCGACGTGTTGTGCCCTGGAAATGAGATCAAATGTGCCAAATTGTTCACTTCTTAACTAGTGGAAATTATTGCATTTAAGCGTATATTCCGATACATATTGCTACAAAATAAAGCAAATTCTACCGTAGAATAACATCTGTCAACGAACTCGAACGAACGAAGAATCTCGTCGTGCATTCCGCTATAAATAATAAACTAGCTAATAATGTGTTTGTTGATGCTTATAAATTGCAATAATATAACTTGATTTCCGCTATAGAAAATCACTAAATGCAAGGAATTAGTACAGTTTTATACGGAAAACGAAGAATTTCGACGTGCATTGAGCTAGAAATAACAATAAACTAGCTAATAATGTGTTTGTTGATGCTTATAAATTGCAATAATATAACTTGATTTCCGCTATAGAAAATCACTAAATGCAAGCAATTAGTACAGTTTTATACGGAAAACGAAGAATCTCGACGCGCAATGAGCTAGAAATAACAATAAACTGGCTAATAATGTGTTGCGGGCCTATACCAAGTTTGGCAAAGATAGGTAGGTACAACATAAAAATAAAACACAAGTTTCGAAACCACCGCTTGTTTATTGTTGTATTGTCTGTCGTACTCTAATTTACAAAACACTACATTTCGATAAGGTTAGTTCATCCCTACCATTAATTAACCAATCACATTTATTACCAAGTACATGCATAAAAAAAGTAACAATTAACAAAATCATAAATACATTTATGACAGCGCTTGTACTCGCTGCAAGGTAAACGCAATTTTACATGAATAGCGTAATATAAGCTATCAACGCATATTCTGCATTGGTATTAAAATATTGTACAATAAGTAAATAAAGGTTAAAGACTTCTCTACAGGAAGTTTAACATATTGTGCAATTAGCATTAATAAAAGGTTGACGACTTCTCAACACCTCCCCCATTAAATATGAAAATTGAACTCCGTGCAATTTTCACTCCTAGGTTTTGCCTTGGGCATTACAACTTCAGCATAATGAGAGGTGCCAGAAGAATCTTGACAGTTTTCGGTAGTAATTTCATTAGTCAAATCTGAATTTGCGATATTATCAGTTGATTTGTTAATTTTTGATTTAGAAAAAATATTTTTACGATATGTAAACGTATAAAAACATATGCATGCTACAACAATTATTAAAACGTATAAAACAGAATAATGATGAACGTCATGAATATTAAGTGGTTCAAGTTCGAAATGTTTTTCTTTATTTTTTAATTCCTCTAACTTAAGACTAATCTTATCTAATGAATGAAAATCGTCACATACAACTACACTTTGCTTTTCCAAATTTAAGATTGGAATCTTGTTTTGATATAAATCGAAGCTTATATCATCTTTAATATTAACCATTGGCATAAACGATGTAGTTATTTCACTCTCATATAAATTATGAGATGATAAAATAACAGAATCTGAATGAACCTTACATTTCGAATGAATTTTTAATAATCCTGAACGATACAGTAACAATGAAATAGGAGAATTATACTCTTTACATAGCAAATTAACATTTTCCTTAACAGGACTTACAAATAACCAAGAATTTTTAGCTGCTAGTTGAATCCATAAGGTTTTATTTAATTTCAATAAACGTACATCACAATTACGTGGTATCTTATTTACAACAGAAAATAATTTGGTTTCACAGTGATCATGTGAGTGAGCTAAAAATACTGGTTGAATTTGTTCACAGACATATTGACCTGAAATAAATTGCATACATTTATTAAGCTGAATTTCATTCATTAAAAAATAATGTTGTTTAACTTTGTCTATAACTACATAATTGGATTTTGTATATATAAAGGCATACGTATTATCGGATATCCAAGTAGGCAAACTAGTTAATTTAAACACATCATATGATCTACTTTCAATCAATGGTATTAACACTAAAAACGCTACACGATTATTAATATAGAATACATTTGTTTTAAAACTATTATAAACAATGTGGATATTACTCTCTGTTAAACTAATCCCTACTGAAAATAACCGGAAAGAACCTGATTAAATATAATCTTATGAGGTTTGTATATGGTTTATGAAACAGGCAAATTCGGATACATTCGTAAGTATTTTCTTTATGCGGTTGTATACGGTTTTCTACCTGGTTTATCCTGATGCAACCTGATAGATGTAATATATCAGGTTGTATGCGGTTTTTGAAACAGGCAATTTCGATGTAGCCTTATATATATATTTTTAGTATGGATCTATGAGGTTAAACCTACTAGGTTGAACCGTAGTTATCCTGATTTAATATTAACCAGGTTGAACCTGTTGAAATTGTGGTATAGCTTATACCAGGTTGTATACGGACTTGTAAAGCGAATCTTTTATGCAATTCTATCAGGGTAACCACGTTCTTTTTTTAATACGGTTCTATGAGGTTAAACCTACCAGGTTGTATACGGAGTTTTCAAGTTAATTCTTTATACGATTCTATCAGGGTAATCACGTACCTTTTTAATACGGTTCTATGAGGTTAAACCTACCAGGTTGAACCGTAGTTTTCCTGATTTAATATTAACCAAGTTGAACCTGTGGAAACAGTAGTAT
>JABXWE010032943.1:0-18830 GCA_014611495.1 Limonius californicus
TATTATATATATATATATATATATATATATATATATATATATATATATATATATATTTCGGCTTATAGCGTCTTCTAATTCCCATTCGCCATTTATTTCTGTCATTGCATTGACCTTCATCAAGACCTCTACTTATCATTTCACCATCTATGCCTTCGTTCCAACTTCTTCTCGGTCTTCCTCTTTTACGTCGTCCTGGATGTGGCCGTATCATAATTTTCTTTGGTAGTCTCTGATCATTCATACGCTATATGCGTCCAAACCGTTATTATGTCATCGATAATTGTGTGTGAAGTTTTAATTTTTCTAGGATTATGTCTTTAAGGATTCTCTCTGTTCTTGATATTCTAGCTGACCTCCAGAAATCCATCTCTATCGCTAACAAGTTTATTTTATTAATTTTGCTTACTTGCCACACATTACATTCATATGTTACCTAGTAGTATTACTGTAAAATTGTTCACATTTTAACCTGTATCTTTTAGTCCTTTCCATATTATTTATAAATGCGACAATCTTCTTAAATATCAGAATATGACCAATTTGGTTTCCATTATCACGAAAGATTGTCTGAATATGAAAATGGAAGAGACATAGAACACAAAGAACATATTAAAACGAAAATTCTAAATGTCGTTTAACAACAAATCCGTGATCAGATGTGGTAATGTGATAACCAGCTGAGTGAAAAATGAATAAGGAACATTACCCCGTGGAGAACGCATTAGCCCAACTTTTAAAAACCACTATTGAAGGTAAAACGCATTAAGAAATTGGCATACGAGAATAACGAAGTACCTAATGGATCAAACACAGGAAACCAATCATATTATTAAATACAACAAATATGGCAGTTAAAACAGATGCTTGAAGAAGTGAAAATATGAAGCGTTACAACAATATCAACACAGAAGGTCTGCTGAATAGTTAGGACTACAGAAGAATAACCTAATTCAACAAGCCATGGAAATTAATAACCATGATAGAAAGAAACCTAGTAAACTACACTGAAGGATACATAGGAGAATATTATACAGAGTAGGCCATAACTGGTCATACACACCTTGCGAAATAAATAATTGGTAAACAAGTTGAATATAACACAGCACTTCGTATATTATTCGCTGACATAGGAACTGCATCTAATAAAACGAAAAGAAAGACATTGCTGATTTACAAGGAAATGCTTATAACGTAATGCGGGTGCAATAGCATCAATACTTTTTCATATAGTAAGTAACAGACCCATACAATATACAGTTAAGAGTAGACTGTAACATATAATCAACAAGCTAACGCAAGTGATTCTATCGACCATAAGATATTTATTCCTTATAGAGGAAGAACCCATAAAATATACCACATGTAAGGAAGGACATCAATAGAGAAAAACAAATACAAAATAGGAAAACATGCTATGGGGGAGCTACTAACATTGAGCATATAAATTAGCAAATTAATTATAGACACATAAATAGCGTTCCCAGACAATATAATGCTACTCGTACGAAAATGAATTAACAAAACAATCTAAATATTTGGAACAAAGTATTGAAGACCTACAACATAAAAATCATTGTAAGCAAAACGAAAGCAATAGTAATTTTGAAGGAGTAAAGAAAAGTAAAGATCAAACCGAGAACTTCTCATAAATGAAACACTTTTAATATCTTGCAGCAACAATCCCAGAAGACGGAAAAATGTAAGTAGAAATTGATAGTAAAATTATGCTAACTTCGGGCTTGTTCTATGCAATGAACTAGAGCTTGGTGCTCACAGATACGTAAGAAAAAAACGAGAGGACAAAAATATCAGGCAGTGCTAGTAACGATAAAATAAGAGCTACCTACCCTCAAAGTGGCACCTCTATAGAAAAAAGTAAAAGTTAATCAATTGAGATGATTTAGACACCTTGTTAGGATGCCAATGAAAAGACACGAGAAATATGTAGGAAACTGGGACCGCGGATACTAGACGTGGAAGACCAAGGTTAACCTGAAGTGTAGGAAAACGATCATACTTACTTACAAGAGCAGAGGAAGAACTGAAATGGAGCCCGTGATATGTGCCAAAATTGGGAGGACTGGCAGAAGTAGCTCAACTGGCTTCGACATCGATCAGTCGGTATGAAGAAAACCGGATTAAGTAAAGTAAATAAACGATAGTACTTCCAACATAAACCACAAAATACAAGTAGTATATAAACTATATCATAGCTTTACAAACAGCTTATTGATAGATACACATTTAGAAAGAAGACTTACATAAGAAATTAAATAAGGGTAGCCAGTATAAATGAAATAGACAAAGAAAACGAAAATATATTGATGGTATTATGGTGAAATTCCTGAAAATTGCATTTGAACCAATTAAAATAACGATACATCACAAGATAATAAATGATATCAAAGAAAATATATTATAAGATGACTGCCGGTGCAGTGAATTAGTTGGATAGGTCACACAGAAGAATTGTAAAAAAAAATAGAGTTTCAAAGTAGAGACCATCAGAAGAACCTAGAAAAGATACAACAAATTGAAGTTGGGTGAAAGATGTCCTCGCAGAGTAGAAATACGTAACTAGAAAATGAAGAGCGACTGGAAGAAGAAAACGACCAAGGAAAGCGACAGAAGACGAAAATGAAGATTACACTTCTAATCTTCACAAATAATTTGAATTACAATTTCGATCGACTATTCCAGACAGGAATGGCGCAGTAATGATTATTATGGATAATGCTATAACCTGGGGGTTGCACCGCGGGCCGCACGAGGCCCTCTAGGACATTTCGTGCAGCCTACATAGTTTTGTCAGAAAATTGTTTTTCATGCGGCCAGCTTAATGTTTCGCAAAAAAAACCTTAACAAACCGTTGCGGTGGTCGATTTTATCAGTCCAATACATCAATTTTTGGTGATTCTCAGAAAAACTATCTTTATGCAGAACGCTCGTAGTTTATTTTAATTAACATGAACAAGAAATTGAGCATTTTGCAGGAGTTTGCTTGGAGGGCTAATTGTCGGCTGACACATCCCGATTCGTTCCTTCTATTGGTTTCACTAATAGCAAAACTGACTGTACAATAGTGACCCTGTGACGTGGTATACTAGAACCTACCACAACCCCAATAGTTCGCAGGTAGTCATCGAAAGGGCAGTGACTGCCACCACGCCAGCTGGCACACTGAATGGAAGGTGTACGCATTTAAGATTTCGTGTATCGAAAAATATATCAGCTCCTGACTTAAGGGTTAAGATAGCGTCATTGGATTCATAGCTAAGCTTGCATAGGAACTTTCTTAGAGGTGACGTTCGTCCCCCCACCTGACCGCCTTATTGGTTACTCAAGTGACCCGATTGCTTGTAACGGTTGCCGTCCCCTGCTGTAACCAGTGCTGTTTCTTTTTCGTATATTGATATTCCCATAATGGTTATATAATTTCAAGAAAAAATTTCACGTATTTTATTATTATCAGATTATCACAATTATCACCTTTACTACTGTTTTGTATGTTCTGCATAATCTTCTAAACGCAACCAAGCATACATTTTTCAATTCTACTAGAGATTGACAAACATGTACCTACCTACTACTGGGCTGCTGTAAGTAAAACAGCGAACCAGTCTTTTAAGTCCGTTGAAAACGTTTATAAATATGCAAACAAATACGGCTTTTCTGTAGTGAATCAGAACAATGTGTAACCGACGTTAAGGAAATAAAAATATTACAAAAATTCAGTTTGTAGCTATTCTACTATTGTGTTGTGCGGAGCATTGACTAATGCAACAAAGAAGGTTGAACATGCCAGGAGTAATTGAATTGTTAAGTGGAAGGAAAATAATGCTACCTTCATATTAAAACTAAATATATTTGTTCGTACTTCTATACGAAACTCTTATTCCCACAATATTTACAACACTTAAATATGAATTGCGGCAACTAAGTTGCCATCTACAGTAGGAACTGATGAACTTAGCCTAGTTAAATTAGTTTTAGCTAAGGACCTGCATTTCCACGGCACACATTTTGGCCGAAAAGAGAGTTTCATTCAATCTGCAGTACTTTTTAAGTAAACAGAACGACAAGTTTATCATTTCAATGACCGAAAGAAAAGCATTATTCTGGAAGCTATTCTCTTCTTCTACTGAACGTCTGACATGCATGCGATCGTGTTGAAAGCTTTCCAAAGAAGTAGCTGTTTTACGGTGGATTGTAGATAAATGCATGTATTTTAATATATTAAATGGGTAAGCAATAATATGATGTCCACAAGGAATGTACAGATTTAAACAGCAATATTTAGAATTATTGTAGGTTGGGCATGACGCTTATTTACATATCCATGGCAAATTTTTCTGTATAATGTTATTTTGACAATTGTTCTTACGACGTCGGCTGTTCATTGTAGCGTGAAGCAGCGCATATGAAGCAAATTTCGTACAAATGAAGGTGTAAATTCGAATGAAATCTTACAATCTGCGAGCAAAATACTGCGATCACTATATACGAGGGTTGTTCTCTTGAAACGAATTCCGCGCCTGGTTGGAAGCAACCCATTTTGTATTTTACATTTCGGAAGACAAGGTAGATTTATGCGCATATTAGCAGAGTTTCGAAAAATTGAGGGGGAGACAAAAATTTTCTAATAAATCGTTCGCGATTTGGAAAATTGATTTCCGATTTGAAACATCACGGCACAGGAGGGGTTCCTTAGTTGTGGAAATCAAAACTCCTGGAATTAGTAATTTGTAAATTTATGATTGTCTTACTTTATTATATAAACAATTTTCGTTGACGTGATAGTAACAGGGGTTTGTAATGTTGGGAAACTAATTAAGGCTACATATACTTTAATAATTATTATTATACTTTTAATTTATTGTATTGGGGAACAATTTTACGTGTTTATGTATAGGGTACTTCGAGAGTGGGACGACATTGCGTTTCTGTAGTTTTCAGTTGGAACTGGTTGGTTTTGTCCGCGTGATTTCGCTTCGCGAGGCCTCTCGAACGTGATTTTGCGTTAGCTACCTAAGATTTTGATGTACAAATAAGCGCAATTACTGTCCTTCATTTGTTTGAGTGTTGCCCGAAGTTTAGTTAATTAATTCTTTCCTACGTAAAATTGGGACTTTATTTATTATACCAGTGTGTTGGGTTATTCTCAAATTAAACGAGATTTGGTTGCAACCTGTCTTTTCATTATCGACGATTTATACATATAAGCTAAGTTTACATAAGAAGAGCTACGGAAATAAGGTAGGCGATTAGCCATCCTGAGGGTCCGACTTCCCACATTACACCTCGGACAATGTTAGTAAATGTATAAGTCGGTGGCGCCTATTATTTATTTGTTTAGAATCCACTCCATCTTCGATTGGGTTTCCCGAGATACTAACAGTGCCAAGTTATTAATTTCCTACTGGAGCAAGGGCGTAGTATCGAGAGGGTTTTTGCACTTCATCGATTATTTTCCCAAATTTAAAACAGGCGTGACACTCTTTCTGCTGTTCCTAGTAAAGTAATACATAATTTATTGACAAATCACATTCATTTATAATTTTTCAGTATTCCCCTCCACAGTCAATGCATTTTTGCAACCGTGAAAACCAATCTTAAAAACATTTTGTCCAATGTTCCCGTGTTAGGATACTTAATTCATTTTTAAATGCGTAAACCGCTTCTTCGGCCGATGTAAAAGGCAAACCCCGTAACTTATTCTTTACATGATACAAGGTAGTCCTTCCTCTTGGACGTTTTCGCGAACATTTTTGAGAACTTCAGGCAAATAAACTATAGTGTACCATACAGCATTAATAGTACGACGATCTTCCAGTGCTACAGTGGAAACATGTCCAGTAATTCCCAAAAAAGTGGCGACCATCTCTTTGTTACGGTATTTATCACGAGCACCTGAAGCTGGAGCTTGAATACTCCTGGCACTAGCATGCCGGTCCTCCTCAATCATGTTTCGTACAAGACCAATATTCTTTCCGGTAACTGCCGTTGACCAAGTTGAAATTCATTGTACCAACGCTTTAAGGTAGCTAAGGAGTTCGACTTGTCACCAAACACTCTATTGATTTCCTCAAAACATTCTTTACGGCTCAAAACTGTTATATGTGTCTCCTCATTATAAGTTGGAAGTTGGGCTGAATGTCGTACAGATGAATGCGCACTACATGGATACAAATAGAAACAGAACTCTGACGGCCTTTCAGCTCCTTCTGGGAATTCGCCAAACAGGTCTATCCAAAAGTTGTTCAACAATAAGATTTCAAATTTTGTTTTCAAGTAGGATAGGCATTGTATTTCAATGACTTCTTCAAATTCAAGGACGAACAACATTTTAGGTTTCCTTTTTCCGCTAACAAAATGATTTTGCACCCAGTCAATGTCTCTATTGGTGTCTCCAAAGTATTTAGCAGGGATTTGATCATTAAATAGCACAGCACAGCTTATTTATGTGACAATAAAATTATAATAACGAGGGCATCAATAGTCATAAATTATATTCTTCTTATTCTGGAGGTCATATCGTGGGATATGGACTGCCAGCTTTCCTTCCGCCTTTTGTACAGTCGTCCCGGCTGTCGGGAGCCTTCTCGTCTTTGGTTATTAGCTACTTTTACTAGTCTGCTGTTGTCCATTCTTGTGATGTGCTAGTTCCACATTCTTCTTCTCTGTCTCGTCCATCTCATATATCTTCTGTGTTGCACATCTCCCTAATCGTTTCATTTCCTAGGTGATCACGGAGGGATTTGCCTACTACTGATCCTAAAGCTTTCATCTCAGCTATTCTTGATAGTCGCTTGGTTTTGCTTGTATCTGCGCGTGCTTCGGCAGCGTATGTCATTACTGGCCTTATACATATTTTGTATATTCGTGTCTTACTTTTGGTCGTCATGTACTTATTATTCGGTATAACATCGCGCAGCCAACCAGAGGTCATCGAGGATTTATTCTTTTGTTGACGGACTTGCTTATATGAATCCCCGAAATTTGATATTTTAGCTCCTAGGTAGGTGAATGACATAACTTGCTCTACAGGTTTGTCGTCAATCACGATTTTGCAGCGTAGGAGTTCTCTAGGTATCACCCTGCACTTTGTTTTGTTTATACATATTTACATATTATATTTTTCAGCTGCTGTTTTAAATGTGTATAATATACGTTGTAACTATATTTTCAGCTATGATAACAGCTCGTCTGCATAATATGGAATTTTACTTTATAATAAACGGGAGTTACATTATAGTAAGAGATGATACTACAAAGATAACTTTATCTTTATTCGTAGAATAGATTAAGCATAGTATTATACATAAGAATTGTCGAATAGCTTTTCAGTGTTGTAAAAATTTTGGAACAGTGTTTTCCGTTCATTTTTGTAACCCTTGAAGGCAGAAACGAAGTTTTAAAAATACCATTTCAGTTTTATTGTATTCTAATTGGCGCAGTCGGTAGGAGCTTCAAATATTCAGGGGTTGAGAAATCTAACATTAAGGAGGACAAAACTCGTCGAATACCGAGATCGGAGCCCTTAATTTTGGACGTAGTCTTTAATTGAAGATCAGAACCAAATAGCTACCATCATTAAGGACTGGGGGGGACAAGCGTCGCCGAATCTTCCCCTTGAAGTGGACCAATCAATCGCTATCACACCTCGAAATCGGCAACGCCTTCGAAGGGACAAGCATCGCTGGTTGCAGTCCTGATTATTGGGATCACCTGATTACTGGAAGAGCCACAATTGCAACTCTCTCACTGATATGATAAAATTTAATACTCTTTAAGTATTTAACCATTACATGCATGTAACATCTTAAACGTAGTAAACACATAAATAGTTAATTTGCCGAATGCTCTTCCGACAGGAACACTAAACAATAACAAATATCAGTAATTTTAATAATACTAATTAAATTTAAAATTAAAAAATTTTAGTAGTTGTAGTAGATGTTACACGTAATTACAAAACGCACGACTTACATCGCTACACAGCTTATTTATGTGTTAATAAAATTATGATCGTGGATGAAATAAAGAATAGTCACAATTTCTATTATCGAGCTTTACTTAATATTATACGGGAAAGGGCAAAGCCGCAACGCTTTTCTTGTTATGGTAAAATTTAATACTCCTTAAGTAGTTTGAGGTCACATAAAACCAACGTCTTGAAAGTGATAAATCCACAGGTAGCTATTTTGTGGAATGCTCTACTAATACAAATCCTAAAAAATGTCAAATGTTATGAAAATACAGGAGGCCCTTAAAAATAAGGTCAAGATATTTAACTAGCAGCCGGCTTTAGATCTATACAAATATTAGTTTTATTTTTCCATGCAATTCATGGAAATTGTTTAAAAGTTTAAGTCACGGATATTCATCCGCCTTCCTGCGCAATTTTCCCTTTCAGATGTAATCTTTAACACTTAAGTAATAAAAACTTGGACGCCTCATAGCACGGACATTCAGATGGTTATAAAAATATAACGTCATATATAGGATTGTCCATTAGTGTCCGAAATAAGGCATTACACAGAAGAAAGGAACACCTCATCAGAACGCAGCACTACAAGGTGGCCTAAAACCTAATAGGCCCACTAGGAGTTATTGTTTAGTAAAGCTCGCATTATACATCTCGACACAGCTTATTTGTTATTTTTTGGTCAAACTTCAATACAAAGCGTGTGGTGTAGAACATGTATTCTTGTAGATTCTAGTAATTCTCCTGTGTTCTAGAATGCTAAAGTTGTTAACACGCAACGAGTGGCATATTATTATTTGCCGTAATTGCTTGTAATTGCTTTCTTATACGAGGTGTGTACAATTGAAACCAAGGCACCTATTGTTTTACTAACCGATGTATACTCTGCTCATAGAATTCTTGTGACTGCTGATTGAAGAAGTCTTCCACAGCTATCCGTACTTCTGCGTCAAACTCAAAATGCCGACCTTTTAACGCCCTATTCAGCGGTCCAAAAATATGGAAATCGTAAGGTGATAGATCCGAGCTGTAGGGTGGATGCTCTCAAACCCTTCACTTCTTTCGTCGAAGATTTTCTTTTACCACATTAGCAACATGAGGCCTAGTATTGTTGTGCAGCAAAATAACTCCATGCGTAAGATTTCCTGGACGTTACCGTCTTATTGCTTGTTGAATGT
Organism: Limonius californicus; assembly: GCA_014611495.1. Lineage (NCBI taxonomy): Eukaryota > Metazoa > Arthropoda > Insecta > Coleoptera > Elateridae > Limonius > Limonius californicus. The sequence continues at coordinate 9,169 of JABXWE010032943.1, forward strand.
TTTATTGTACAGATGTGCATTGATATATACTCCAGGTTCCTTAAACACTATCAAAAAGGTTCCTTCATGGCCTAATAAAAATGTTAACATCACCTTGCTTGGAAAAGGTTGTTTTTCGGTGGTGGTCAACTTGAATGTTTCCACTGCATCGACGATAACTTACTGGACGGCTCGTACTAATGGCACCAAGTTTCGTCACCAGCAACTGTTGACAGAAGAAAGGCATCACCATTTTGCCAATACTTTGTGAGGTGTTGCAGTGATAAGCCCATTTGCAAGCATTTTTGTTCATTAGACAAGGGACGAGGAATTCATTGCGAACAAATTGTGTTTTAACCCAGATTACGAACAATAGTATGGACCGATACTACATTCGCACCAACAATTTCTGAAATTTCTCTAATTGAAATTCGACGATTTTCTATAATAAGGCTTTCCACACATGCTATGTTGTTTTCTGTTAATGCAGTACACCGTATACCTGGTCGCGGATCATCCATAGTCCCCTCCTTTTCATTGTTAAATTTTCGGCACCATTCCTTCACAGTTGGGTACGCAATACATGCATTTCCATACACTGCTTCCATTACCGTATGAATCTACAATGGCTGCACATCCTTAGCGCATAAAAATTAATAAAAATATATATATATATATTCAGGATTCTACAGCTCAAGGCCGCATTTCTACATCTAACCGCCATCTGTTTCTATCATGTGCATCGTCCTCCTCCAAGTCACGATCCCTCATATTATTTCTCATGTTTTGGTTCCATGATCTTCTTGGACGACCTCTATTTCTTCTACCAGGGAGTGCCCACTGATATAATTTCTCTGGCCACCTTCCATTATGTATACGTAGAACATGACCGAACCATTGCAGACCTCTGATTTCAATTCTTGTAATTATATCATCCTCTTCTGCCTGCATACGTCTTCTAATATCCTGATTTATTATTCTTTCTAGTCTCGATATCCCAGCGCTATGGCTTAAATAGTCCATTTCCACAGAGTTAATTTTTCTTTTTGTTTCAGCATTTAACGTCCAAATTTCACAACCATATGATAGAACGGATTCAACTAAGACTTTAACGATTCGCTTTTTAGTATTTTTAGAAATGTGTTTGTCATACCATACCGTATTTAAGGCTCCTAAAATTTTTTACTTTCCTCAGTTCTGTGTTTAATTTCATATGTGGTCTGTCCATCTTTCGTCATTCGTAGTCATAGTTGTCGTCAATAAGAATTTGATACCTAGCTTCCGAGTTAATTACCAAATATTCGGTTTTGTCAAAATTAATGAACATTCCCCATTCATTGCAACTTTGATTTAGTTGTCGCAGCGTAAATCCTAGGCCATATGAGTCCTGGGCAATAACTACCTGGTCATTCCTCTCCTCGACTTATGCTTTTTTCAATTAGTTGGCGAATTATGAAGAGATCGTCTACACATGATCGATCCCGGATAAATCCACTTTGATCTTCACTTTGTACATGTTGTACAGTTAATACTGCGGCCTCTATAATTCCTTGGATCGTTTCTCTCACCTTTCTTATACAGTGAGATAATGTGAATTAACAAACATCATTTGAATTATTGCATTTGGTATCAAGGCTAAGTTGATCAAAGATAGGTTTCAGTTTCAGAACAAGCCTCGTGTGTATATGCATTATAGAAAATGGAATTATACACGTTACTGTTTCACAAATACTAAGAACTAATTTATAACTGAAAATGTTGAAATGAAACTTTAATATTACAGAAACCCTTAAATTTTTAGAATATAACCATGTATAAAAGTGCTAAAATAATATTGACAAAGGAACATGCGAATGCTATAACCGAAAAGAAAGCCATACGGTGTGACGTTGGGAATTTTGTAAACTTATCAGAAAATCTCAATTAATTTTACAAGATTATACGTGTTAAACAGGTCGGGCGCCACGTTTACGCTGCAAATTGTTCTCTAGCACTCTTTATCAACAGCCCGATCGGCTATAACAAACCGATTAAAAGAGTAACAAATTGCAGGTAATACTCAGGTGGCGTCTGGTCACGCACTCTTCGCGCTCTTGGCTAGTTAGCATATAAATGCCGGCTTTTTATGCACCTTATCATTATGAGTGCCTTCGGGTGCGATGTTTCGTTTATTTTTCATTAAAAAGGTACACGCATCGTGAAGATTGTTAAACACTTACCCGCAGTTAGTGGCCCATTGCCGGGAAAATAATAAGAATTTTATAGGTTTCTGCAGCCTTTTATTTGTAGTCCTTGCAGGAAATGTGCTGAAACAAATAATCATAGTTATATTTCGGTAATTTCATTTAAGAGATTAGTCTAACTGCCTAATTTATCATCATGTACAACTCTTCAAAGAATCGTTAATTAGCTTTCAACATTAGGTATAAGATACTGAAAACGTACAGAGCATCCTGAAAGTAAAGGGACACAGCTTAACTACAGCTTCCTGAGGTCAAATGGGACCAATAAAACCAAACACACATTTGTACAAAAGTGCCCCATTAAAAAGTTATGGCGCCTTAAAGCAGAATAAAATTATCGACAGCGCCCTCTACAATATGAAGAAGTGGTGGGTACAAATATTCAGTTTGATCCGCCATTTTGTTTTTGGGATATACCCAATGATAAAAATAGTTATTCTTCTTTAATGCACCATAACTCCTTACCGAAGCACTTTCGTACTAAGGAATGTTTGGCTTAATGGGTCCCATTTGACCTCAGGAAGTTGTAGTTAATCTATGCGGTATAACTTCCAGTACACCCTGCATATTAAAGTAATATAACCTGTTTACAGCAACGAATTTGCAAAATGATATTAATTGATTCTTCCAATTTCTGTTACACGTCTTTTAAAAAACTACAATAGTAGAAAAAATAGAAAGGAAGCAGTTAGTATGGTTTAACGATGTAAACAGAATGATGGACCATAGATGGCCAAAAAGAGCTAACCTATGTTAGCTAACATAGGTTAGCTCTTTTTGGCCATCTATGGTCCACGAGAAAGAATGAAAAGATGTAGGCCAACACTAAGTTGGAGGGAAGGAGTAGAGGGTGCAATGATGACAAGAAATCCGAATCTAGAAATGACCCTGAACAGAGAGACATCGAAAATCGGAATGGAGAAGCGGCGACAGACGGAGGAATCCGGAATATATATATATTGTCGTGTACGGACAGCAGCGTACTTTTCTAAGTCAACCTTAACTTCTGTTGCTTGTAATTACTTCACCTTGCATTCGGCTAGCTCTCATAAGGGTTTATCTCAATTGCTGGGTCGCTCATAAATTATAATACTACACCTTCGTAGTTCGCTGTCTTTAACTCTGAATGCATCCCAAATAAAAGATTACCAGTTTATTTAAACTCCACTTTTAATAGTTTTGTACAGTTTCAATCAACCTAAACACATTCCATTCTAATCTTTACACATTTATTTCTTAATTTTGAATTTATATTAAGCTCAGATTCCTGTGAATAATTTCACGTCCGCAGCTTTTGTACATTTTATTTTACACTCTTAATTATTTACTCATCCCCCCGACAACCCTCATGTATGGCCAATCGAAACATTTCAACGATTTCATTCGATCTACGCCAACGTCGTTTTAAAAATGAATGAACATCCCTGATCACATACTTCGATGTGCCAAACTTTGTACAGAAAAGCAACTAAAGTTAACACAAAGAATACGTAGAGAAGGAAAATACAAGGCCAACAAAAATATCATGTCAATATATATATTGTCATGATATTTTGGTTAACCTTGTATTTACCTTCTCTACGTTATCTTTGTGTTTAACTTTAATTGGTTTGGTGTACAATGTTTGTCACATCGAAGTATGTGATCAAGGATGTTCATTCATTTTTTAGAAAGACGTTGGCGTAGATCCAACTATACTATCGTAATCATGGTTGCCACTGAAAACACACGAATTCCAAATATACGCTATGGAAATAAAATACCTGAGGAAAATAGCGGGAAATACAAAATTTGACAGAATAAGGAACTCACAAATAAGGAATATGACTAAACAAGAACCTATTATGGAAAAACTGGAGAATAGACAACTGAACTGGTATGGTCACGAAGCAAGAATGGACCCAGAAAGAATAGTCAAGAAAGTGATAGAGACAAGAAAGGAAGGAAAAGAAAGAGAGGCAGACCGAGGAAAACCTGAATGGAAAGCGGGGACAAGCAGAGAAAAAACCCTAAATGAAATGATAACCCTGGCACAGGACCCAAAGAAATGGAAAAAGTGGAATAAGGAAACTTGGAGTATGGAATTCAATTCGACGCCCAAAAGGGCAAAAGGATGTACGAAGAAAAAGGAGAAGAAGAAGACTTAACTGCTGTTTGCGGACTTAAAACAATTGGCGTGTTCTCGTTGGAGAGTATTTTTCGCCTTAAGTCTGTTGTTACACCAGTGGGAGATCGTTTGAGACTATTACCATGTAGTGACTTTGTTACGACGCAGAAGGGTTGCAGACCAATGAAATAGGACTTTGGACATGTTTTTGCAAGGCGATCAACTGCCTCATTCGCAGTGAAACCTTCATAACATAAAACCCACACTGTGGTTACTTTGTTGTTCATCTACAGATTGTTTAGGGTTTTTGGAAATGCCCATTTAATTATAGACTCAAGTGTTTAGAGCTCTAAATGTTGTTTGGCTGTCTGGCAGGATATAGATTGCTTGAAAAATTGTAGCAATTGGTTCTAAGGCTATCGACAACCTTAATACTGGAACGTTTATTTGAACCATTGGCGGATTATGGCTTTGTAGTTGTGGAGAATATATTCCGCCGTTTCAATTAAATTTTCACAAAATGGCTGTTCTTACCTTTCCCCAATATAACGAGATGATACCTCAGAGGATAGTATCCAAGTAGAAGAATTTTTATATCTCTTAATTCCTATTGGCCGACTTCAAGAAATTTGCTTGTTCTCTTGGGCGAGTGATATATGTATAAATTTTTTCGTCTGTAATTTTATGCAAGTGGAAGGTCTTTTCCATGTATTGACCTCAACAATTAAGTAGCGTTTTACTACGCTGCAGACGTGTTCCGGGCCATTTAAATGAGACTTCAAGCCTATTTGGCAAAGCGATTAGCTGCCTCAATTCTAGTGATGCCTAGACCTAGCATCCAAGCTAAAGCTCCCTTGTAGTTCCCTCCCAGATGGATTACGAGTTTTACACATTCTTATCCAATTTCAGCCTCAAGAAGTATAGGATCTTAGAGTTTTCAGTGCTTCTTGGCCGTCCGATATGATACAAATTCTGACTCTGCATATGGATCTATTTAAAATTTACAGGAATTTTTCCAAGTCATCTGGCACCCTCACTCCTGCTCCATAAATACCTATGCCCACGCCACTGATTGATCTTGATGGATCTAAATACTTATCGATTGATCCTTTGATTAGAGTTTCCTGAGCTGTACGTTTAGCGTTGTTGAATAAAACCTATAAAAGATTGCTAAGAGTTAAACCTAATTAATTAGATAGGAGATCATTTGATTTAGACAGATTAAAATTTGGCAAACGTGCAATCAATTCTATTGATTTGAGTTTCTTATAGGTTGCAACCTGAAGGCACTTAACAGCTTATTCTGTCTTATCTGTAAATGCATAGGAGGAAAGTTTAACATAACTTCTATTGCATCTGCTGGGCAAGTGTACAAGTTCCATTATCTCCCAGATAGGACAATCGCCACAGTTCTATCAAATTTTTTACTTATCTTAGTTTTCATCGACGATACTACAGACGTGTAGGTGCCAATGGGTTTTAACATTGTTAGCTATGACCAGAAGAGTATTTACGGTTCGCCCCCAATCTTTACTAAAGAAAATAAAACCCTTATACTTAGTTTTATTGAAAAATTGTATTTGTGTGCCATTCGTAGCTGGAGGGATTAGATACAATTGCCTCTCCTTGTAAATGGTACAATAACTGTTTTGTTAGGATTAACAGTTTTTAACATTTAATTGAGAGCATTCTGCAAGAGATAATAAATAATCAGGACATTCTTGTTTCTAACGGTGTGTACCAGGTCATCTCCATAATCCTTTGTTGATTCCAGAGTTACCCGATTTTATGAGAAAATCTCCAAAGACCATCGACCACAGTGGGGCCATAATACTTCAGCTATGGAACACTCCTTTGTAATCGTAACGGTCATCGATTTACTTCGTATTTCCAGTGTGTTTGTTTATTACGCTTAATAATCAATAAGTACAAGAGTCAAAATAATTTCAAAAATAATGAAGAAGACAGAGAGGAAACAGAAGAGACATCCAAAATATACACGCTAGGAAAACAAGACTCAAGAAAAGTAAATCTTATTGGCAAAACAAGTAGAACAGTAGAAGAACATTCCGAATGAGAGACTCGCAACCATGGACCCACCACTCAGTGGAGAATTAAGACCTATTGACTCTTATGAAACGAGTCTTAATGCAAGCCAGCATGTGCAGAGAAAACCTAATGTCCACAACCTGATCGGTTACGGACCACCAAACGAATTATATTAATTTGGGATTCAGAACTGCCGGCATATGCTTACTTCATTTACTTTACTTTTCTATTCTTCCAATTTCCTTCTAACCTAAATAAAGTTTCAGTATGTAGCCTAATCTTTTTTTATTCATGTCGTTACTCAGGCTTGTTGCAGAAAACATTTTGCCTGTACTCGACATGTTTCGTACAGTGCAATTAGTGCTTATGGACCTTTGATGTATTTTGTCACACGATGCATATTTGTCAAGTTGAAGGAAGTTAATTATTATTTTGTATCCGACTGCGCATAGAACGCACGCTTGTGGTCTCTTAAACGTACAAAGTTGCTTTGCTATGCTTTACACTAGAAGTTTGCTTTGTTTATTGTCTAACAATCAGAAAATATGAGGTAAATGAGAATTAAAAGTTATTGGCAATAATTGAGAGTCATATAAGTCAATGCGGATTGAAAGTTTTTTCATCAGCAATTTCGTTCCATATCTAGAAAATACGAAAAGTCAACCTTCTTTCCAAATTAAAGCTTCTATGTATTTGAATTTTTTAACATTATTGTTATACTTTAGGGCAGTGGTTCCCAAAGCTTTTAAAGAGTGACCCTTCATTGGCTAAAATTTTCACCGAACCTCCTCTTGTAATACTCAACTTTCTTCAGAATCAGCGGCTAAACAGCCAATTGGCACCATCTATTACCAAGTAGGGCAATTTATTGATGTGCTCTCTATGATTTCGGAAATTTCCGCCATATTCGAGAGGGCGCTACATTGCACTGGAATAATCTGGAAAATCCATTTTGCTTTATATAAGTAACAGACCACGATGAGATTAGTCAACACTTCAAAATTGTGTGCTGTACTGCTGACTGTGTGTTGAGTGTAATCAATCAATAATATATATTTAATGTTAAGTACGAGCTATACTCGTTTTGTTAAAGATGAATACACTTTTAAAACGCTTATTAGAAGCTTCCGCGTCTGGCAGTGACAAAACTACGAAGAAGAATAGACTGCACTGCGATGAATATCTCAAATATGGTTGTACCATTATTCCATTGACATGATATTATTGTGTGTGTATCACATATAGATCCCAGATCTGAAAAGATAGTTTCTGGAAAACAGGCACATATGTTGCATTAATGTTTTTATTTTGCAACTTGATTTATGTTTAGGATGCATTTATTGAAAATTTTAAAATACCTTTTCTTTGTGTCCGTCATTAAATTGTGTATGTTATGATTTGTTAATAAATAGTCGTCATAATTATACGTGAGTGTTATTACTAATTTAATACCACAGTTTCATTTATTTTTGTTTGCTTTGTGAAAGGTAGAAATAAATGCCTTGGAAAGACATATTATTTTAGTTTGGAAATCTTCCCACAACCGTCCCTAACCCTATATCGTGATCTTCCAGGGGGTTAAAACTCACACTTTGGTAACCAGTGCTTTAGGGAATCTATTATGTGTATTTCAAATTTTCAGGATAAAATCTAATAAAGAATATTCAATTAAATCTACTTTATAAGTAAGATTAATGTATTCCTTTTTATTTTCATGCAACTACATTGGATACCACATCGAGTCAAAACTCAAAAGTTCCCTGCAGCACCAAGTTGATACACAAGTAAGAAGTCGCCACTACAATGGAAATACACCGATCACAGGAAATCCAGTAGTCATTGTAAGCTTCCAAGGGGATTATACGAGGTTCAATAATCAGCACCACCAAATCAGCAGTAAAGAGCAATTCAACGTACCTACAATCAAATAGAAGCCATGCTATCGACTTTAAATAATCTATTCCATTTCCATACCTACACTGTAAATTCAATTTATTAAAATCATTCCTATCCGCATATTTATATTTCCACAACTTAATATTCAATCAATCGTCAACGATTCTTACAAATCTCTAAAACTCCAATATTCTGCTCCTGTGAAAATTATAAAGAAGCTACACTACATCAGCGACTTACTGCTTGTTTAAAATTTAAATGGATCATCTTGCAGCCGTAACGGCAGAAATCATCTCGGCAAATTAATTTAGAAACATCATCAATAAGCACTTCGAAAACCGGCAACGTAAAACTTTTAGCGATGCGACAACGTGGAATGAGCGATAGTGATATTTGCTGACTTTTCAAATTTGCCTGTGCAGTGCGTTACCGCGAGAAACATACTGATGGAAGTGATTCCCGTACCATTATAGTGACTTTAAAGAGGAAATACAAGTTGTGAAAAGTGAATCGTAATAATTGATCATTAATAGACATTATGAGTTTTTTAGGTGTGATATGGAACTTAAAGTGTAGTTAGTTACCAGTTTTGATGTGTTTACTTTACTTTTATTATTGTAACCTGGCTCAAGCTTAATAAACATCGGGTCGACCTTTGTCAGAAGGGGGAATAATGTTACGAACCCAATTTAAATTTCTATCCTGTAAATTATAATAGCAAATTATTACTTCGTAGCTACTGTAATGTTGGCTTTAATAATTTGCATACGCGTTTATGTTGTAAATATTGATGTCACCATACTCAGCTATATCGAAGTATATTTGATTATTACATTAGACAATCTGAACCGCTTGATATGGATAATTAGGAAAAAAGCAGGCCGTAGCATATGTTTGGAGAAGGAGAAACAGAAATGATAAGAAGACAGTTAACAGAATAGGAAAAAAATAGTAGAATATGTGCAAGATATGGAAAGTCGGTTGTTTGGTCTAACATCAACAGAATTGAGGCGACTCGCTTATCAGTTGGCTGAAGGTAGTAACCTACAATACAACTTCAACTGTATTGACAAAATATCAGGGCTTGATTGTTTGAAAGGATTTATTAAGCGGCATCAAAATTTTTCGTTAAGAACTCCAAAGGCTACGTCAGCGGCACGTGCAATGGCCTTCAATGAAGTATCTGTCGGGAAGTTTTTCGATCTATTGACGAATGTGAAGGAGAAATGTAACTTTCGGCCAACGTGGATGATACCGGACTAACTACAGTGCCAAAACGTCAGTCAAAGGTAATTACCATGAGGGGGCGACGTCCGGTGGGAACCTTTACATCGGCATCTAATAACTGCCGTTTTGTGCTGCCCTGCTGCTGGTCATTACGTACCTCC
>JABXWE010032947.1:0-13541 GCA_014611495.1 Limonius californicus
ACGAATTACTAATACTACTAACACAACCACTACGGTGGTAGTCGTTAGGTCAAATCAGAGCGCCAGCACGACCTGCAAACTCTGACCAGGTTCCACCACGGCCACACGAATTACTACTACTAACACAACCACTACGGTGGTAGTCGTTAGGTCAAGTCAGAGCCGCTAGCACAACCTGAAAACACTGACCAAATTCCACGTCGGCCGCACGAATTACTAATACTACTAACACAACCACTACGGTGGTAGTCGTTAAGATAAGTCAGAGACGCTAGCATAACCTGGAAACTCTGCCAAGGATCCACGTCGGCCATACGAATTGCTACTCCTTCTAACACAACCACTACGGTGGTAGTCGCTAAATCAAATCAGAGCGCTAGCACGACCTGGAAACACTGACAGATTCCACGTTGGCCGTACGAATTACTAATACTACTAACACAACCACTATGGTGGTAGTCGTTAGGTCAAATCAGAGCGCCAGCACGACCTGCAAACTTTAACCAGGTTCCACCACGGCCACACGAATTACTACTACTAACACAACCACTACGGTGGTAGTCGTTAGGTCAAGTCAGAGCCGCTAGCACAACCTGAAAACACTGACCAAATTCCACGTCGGCCGCACGAATTACTAATACTACTAACACAACCACTACGGTGGTAGTCGTTAGGTCAAATCAGAGCGCCAGCACGACCTGCAAACTCTGACCAGGTTCCACCACGGCCACACGAATTACTACTACTAACACAACCACTACGGTGGTAGTCGTTAGGTCAAGTCAGAGCCGCTAGCACAACCTGAAAACACTGACCAAATTCCACGTCGGCCGCAAGAATTACTAATACTACTAACACATACGGATTACTACTACTACTACTACTACTACTAACACTAACTTATACCGACATAAAAACAGTATTTCAGTTGCTTGCGAAGGCAGGTAATTTCTTGTCTCCCATGTGCTTTTTAAAACGTTCAAATAGTTTAAAAGTATATCATAATTAGATCCTGCATATCTTAGAATACAATTGCCATCACTATATCTGCGGACGACAAGGTTTTGAATTTCTTTGGTGGCAGACAAGTTGCGAGCCACTATTCCATGCCTACCTGTTTATTTTTGGGGCATGCTGACATTGTCAAATGTAAATTTTTAATGAACGATAACCTCAACACTACGCGCGTTAATCATTACTAATTCGGCCAATTCGTACATTGTTATGCACCTATTTTCTCGTTAAGGTGATCAATCCGTCGGACATTCAATTCCTTAACGAGGGTAGAGGGATTTGCAACATAGATAACATATAATACAGGTGTGCGAACACTTCCACGCAAAAACGTTCATACAAGTCAGTCCAGTTATAAACTATATATAATGGGTACGGCGCGACACACAAGCATTTATAATAATTCTTTATGTTACCGAGATGAAGACATGTTCAACACAACCGCCATTTTTGAAATAATTATTTTAAACGCCCAAAACCGATAAACTAAGGTACGCAGTTTTTGTTGGAAAGGTGAATCTTTAGGGAGGCGTTAAATGCGGTGTTAATTTTACCCATATAAAACGATAAGGGAAACTTTACGGTTTTCTGAACTACGTCTTGTTTATATTTAATGGGACTTTAGCGCCGAGTTTTATGGGAAAAAGCGAAACGAAACACTTAATTGCGGAAGTAATTTTAACCCCACTTTATTTTCACGGGTCACAAAATGTCTGCACGCCTGTAACTACTAGGCCCAACTGTTTTGTTTAAGCTGGAAAACAAGCCAGCCGGAACCGAATTCCAAAACAGACCGAGGAGCCAAACCTCGAGAACGTAATTCCTGAATATACTTCAAAAAATGCTGAATTATTACAATACACATATCAGCAACAACTCTCGGGATAGAAGATTGCGTAAGATATAATAATAAAATGAATATAAGGAACATTCAAATTCAAATGCGGGAAAATCAGACGAAGGCCTCAGCCATTAACAGTGGAATATTGAAGATATAACTTCTATCTTACACTTTGAGCTCCAGCTGGTTTCACTTGTTAGATTGTTACCCAAAAACAGTTCTTAGCGGATGTAATCCAGGGTCCTGGCTATTGCAAAATACTTTCGTAGCATAACATACTGTAACGCCTAGTCGAACAGACGGCGACAATTCTGTTATACTAATTAGAAGCAATACAACCGAAAATACCATTTACGATGCAAGGTAAAGGTATCAAGGACTACAGTCGAAGAAGGGGGGTTTGATAAGCCTAGGCGCCACCTGTTTAAGATATCCTTCGTCCTTGAAAATAACACGAGGTAAACAGGAACCTTCCTGGAGTTCTGACCTACCTTGCTTCGGTAATTGCTCAATTTGTCACCAAAGTAAATTATGTTAACCCAAGACACAATAAGACACAACAATAAATTACCAAATTTCAATGTATCTAAAGATCCACACAATTCAATCTTTTTGACACATCGCCACATAAAATTAAAGTAGGTATTCAATAAAGATATATAAAGATGTAACAGGAATTAACCAATCATGGCTAACAGTACCTTCCGTTAAACAATTTAATAAAACAAAATTCTTTAATATATCGGGAACGCAATAATGCGAAATGATTACCAGACTACTAAGCATTTATTCCGCTTCCAACCATAATGATATTCGCGACCAAACCCGTTAAGTATTTTTAAATTCCTCGAGGCCTCGCGAATCAAATACCCAGATGTAGAAATACCGATATAATGATATTCGTATCGGCGCACTATTAATCAAGATTTAAACTTCCGCACTATTGCCCCTTTCTAATTGAATTTTAAACAATAAAAGAAAATTTAATTATACTGTTGACCATTTAACAATTATTTCCAGAATTTCAAAGAAAATTATCACCAATATTTACAAAATACTATATTAATTGAGGTTAAACATCCACTAATTAAAGTGTACTTAGTCTTGTTACCAATTTAAGTATACAATTACAAGTTTTACTATGATTTCTTGCTATTAAACTATAATTTTTCCGGAACCCTTCGTATCCTCGAAATCATATGTGAAAATTGAATGTGAAAGGAATTGACACACCTGTGATCTCGTTATCTTGATCCACACCTGTCGTACGGTTTCGCTGCACGGCAGATAACTCCGCTTGTCTGGAACCCACAGAATCTCTTCGATTTTTCACAAATGACTGTTAAATTCTGTCAATTCTAACCCCAGCCAATTCGCCTAAATAATTTCAATAGTCTTAGAAGTGAAACAAGAGACATTGAATTTTCTATGCTTACCAAAAGATGTTAACTGGCGAAAAAAACTCTCTCAAAAGAATTGCACACACATTGGGATCAACTCCCGGAAACTCACATCACTCTAACGATGCCTAAGAACTTCCCAAATATGTCTTGAAAATTCAAATCGGAAAAGCTTCCAAGTCTTAAAACGACTTTTAAAATTAACTCAAAACACGTGCACCTTCTATGAGAACTCGTACAGTTATGTTTCAAACGGAAAACTCCTTTGGTATGATGAATGGTACAAAATATATTGAAGTACTGCAGAATAAAATGTTTCCTAGTGGAAAAGATTCGTTCAGAGAAGAAAAGTTTCTTTTCTATGTCACTAGTCGATAGAATGGATATGCCAGCACAATCCCCTCCCCCAATCCCATAAAGAACTTGTGACAGCTAAAGCTAACTTCATTTAGGAAAAGGACTGGTAAATAAAATGGATATAAGCGAAGCCTTTATTAATGCCTGATTTCACTATTCAAGGAAGAACTTGGAAATCTATAGTAAATGCCATCTTAAATAGATAGAATAAAGGGAGAAATGTATAGCCCGCCAATTGTCATACAAATTTCATTTTCGCTGTTTCTATGCGTTTTTCTTGGTTTTCTGACCCCTACAGTAAAACGGGAATTGTCATGACTTTGGAAAATTTTAGGAGTGTTTGCTTACTGGTTCATCGGATGTGCGTTTTTATTGTTTCGGTCTTAAATATTAAATTATTCTACGATTCTAATATACATTTATAATAATAAACTGTTTAAATTATTTGATGTCAATGCAGGATTGTGTTCCAATAAGTGTTTAGCGTAGTTAGATTTTTCTGGGTGTTTATATTTGTATGAGCGTATATGTTTTTTTATCTAGTATCGAAATCTCTATTTGTCTGGTTTATGTTACAGAATTATGCGTTGAACAGTTTAATTTGTAAACAGCGGATTTTAGAAAATCAGCAGGTTTTATCATTTACATTAAATACATTAAATGATAGTGTTTCTCTGATATACCACCGAAATCTTCTTCTTCTCTTCTTCCTCGGCCATTTTCCATCCACTCCTGGATGTAGGGCTCTCCTAAATTTCTCCATCTGGTTCTGTCTAGTGCTTCTTGGTACCACTTTTTTCCACCCGTATGTCGACGACCCATCTTATTGGTGGTCTTCCTCTACCTCTTTTTTGTCTGAGTCTCCAGTTGGTAATATTTGATGTCCATTTGTTGTTAGTGTCCCGTGCAATATGGCCAGCCCAACTCCATTTTACTTTTGCAATACGCCCTATGATGTCTGTCGTTCCAGTTCTTCTCCTTATCTCTGTATTTGTGATTCTGCCTCTTATGGAGATTCCCAGCATCATTCTCTCCATAGCTCTTTGCATTATTCATGGCCGAAATAAACATTGAAATATTTTTTACATTCTCAGAGTGATCTTTTGGATAAATTTTATGAATTATTAATACATAATAATCTATTGCTCTGTTACTAATGTAAAGTTAACGTTAGCAATATACTCAAAGGACCTAGTAAAACATGCTAAATGTCATCGACATAACGGTGCTAGAAGATAATTTCTTAGGATTGATTAGATTCAAAATTATGATGTTCTAAATGTACCATAAATACAAAAGTCAAAAATAGTGAAATTGGACCTACTGATCCGTTTTTCTTAAGGTAAATATTATTCTTAAAAATAAGTTTTATTAAGTATGTTAACATCGAATTAACGGTTCAATATTATGCAGCTTTCACCGGCCTTGTAGGCACCTCGCTTTGGCATGAAGCAAGGATAAGCTAGTTTGCCCTATGCACAACAGGGCCCCACTCTTGCGGGTTACCGTGTTGGTGCGAAACCGTGCTTGACTTACCTGGTGCGTGCTGTAATGTGTATATGATATTGTTACTCCTCTAGTGCGATTGTCGCACGAGGAGTGCCATTAATTTGATCACCAACGGCAAATGGAGACCGGGACCCTGTACCGATCACCCAGGGAATTAGACACATTTCCGGCGCTCAAGTAATTCGAACCGGGAAGAATTTGAACTATTCTATCCAAAGCTTGGCTCTCTTAACACTTAGCCATCCCCCCCTTTAATTCACGGTTCAGAGATTCTAAAAATTCGTTGTGATCCAATTTTTGTTAATCTCTAGATTTTGCATTTTATACAAATCTAAATACCAGTTTGGAAATATCGGAGTCACACACATTCCAGCAGACAGACGTTTTTTATTTTTGGTTTTGTTAAAAAATTAAAACAGAAGTAATGATTTACAAAGTTCTTGTGGAGCCCACAACAACATATGGATCTGAATGCTGGCAGATGAGTGATAAAAACAAGAGAAAACTGGAAACAGTAGAGACGGATTATGGAACATATTAGAAACGAGATCATTAGAGCAGAAGCGAAAGTACCCGACACCATAGTAGAGAGGATAGAAAACAAGCAACTATTATGATATGGACATGTTCGGCGTATGAATGAGGAGAGAATGAGAAAATAATAATTGAAAACTTGACCCAAAATTGTTTGAGAACCGCAGGACAATAACAAAAATTTGAGTTCAAAGACATGTTATGCAAAGCAGAGTAATATAGAAGTGCAAAAAAATTTTTTATCACCTGCCACAAACCAATACTATTGGTTAGGTCAGTAATTTCTATTCAGTCGGTTGTTGTTATCACAAGCCAGACAAGTTTTTACGTGTTTGCCACTTTGGATTTACTTTACAATTAGGGAATAACCTTCTACAACTTAAATGCATTTTTTGTGTATCATTAACAGTTCTCAAACAAAATTTTATTTTATTTTTTAATACAAAAAAATAAATTTAATGATTTTTGAAAAATGAATAGCACCATTGAATTCTACTTAAGCCAATCTATTCCTGGTTTAAATATTTGTACCTATTTCTGATACACCCTGTATATATATATATATATAAAATATCAAATACTTTTTTTTGTGAAACTATACCCGCATATACAGGGAATTTTTCTTTTTAGTATACATAGGCTATGTATACTTTTAAAAGAAACGCGTCAATTTCGCCTATTGTGTAGGCAACCAACTATACAGACAACTCAAGCATGCTGTGACCACAGCAATTAAATTAATTCAATGCTAAAAAATAAAATTAATCTTTATTTAGTGTCAAACAATTGTTAAAAAATTTAAATCAGAGGGATGCGTAATAAATTCTCGTAAAATAAAAACTGAAAGTAATCACGTTTTAACCGAAGAAATGAAATGAAATATTTTATGCTACGTTGAATAATAATAATTAAAAAAAGTTTGCCATCGCCGGGAATTGAACTCGGATCAACTGCTTGGAAGGCAGCTATGCTGACCATTACACCATTTTGCCGCTGATGTATGTGTTTTGTACAAAAGTAATATAATGTGCACGGACCTTACGGAAACATCCTGTCGATTTTTATATTTAATAAATAAGTCATCATCTGCGTCCTATATACCTACAAGATGAAATACTTATTTAATATAAACACTGCATCAACATAACCTTCATACTCAAATAATTCACAACTATAGTGACGTTTGTTTCTGAGTTTTAGTTGTCGGTATAGTTGGTTGCATACACAATAGGCGAAATAGACGCGTTTCTTTTAAAAGTATACATAGGCTATGTATACTAAAAAGAAAAATTTCCTGTATATGCTCTGGGAAAATGAAAAGGAGCAACATATTTTAAATCTGTGCAAAATCTTAAATAAAGGTCACAGAAATAAATCGGGTAGGGTTTAAAAGGTAAAACTCTATCTTTTATTATACATTAAGTAGATCGTTTTCGAATGAAGGTGACATTAATAGATTTATAAAATGGGCGGTGTAATTGCATTAACAGATATTCATAGAATAATTGTAATTTTGCCGTACTGTATTTCAACAGTTACTTTCTTTTAAAGCACCATGATAATGAAAAAGTTGGCATCTGAAATTAGGTTTTCAAATACACTCATTTTATTCTGTGTAGTTAATTTAGTAAAAACATTGTTTATGTGAGAATATCCAGCACTGCAGCACGAACTAGTCAATATTCGTGGAAACTTTTCCTAAACGTGAATTTCATAGGCAATCATGCGAAGAGTATTAGGAAAAAATAGAATACGAAAAATTAAGAACGTTATTATTGCCACCATTGGCGCATCTACTAATTCCGAAAACCCAAAAACAAAACAGTCCAGTTTTCTGACACGTATCGCTGAGTATTTTTATGATTACAGCAGTAACACGAGTATTCAAGGAGTGAAATATGTAGGGGAGAAAAATCGAAGCATATTTGAAAAGTGTCTTACTTACACGTTTAGCCGTTTAATTTGATTGCAGTTTTAAATTCCGTGGGTTATTCTGGTTGATTTTTCTCAGCACATCCGCTTACCTATGTGCATACTTAATTAAGGAGATGTATCGTAAATGGCAGAATGATCCTGTTATTGTAACGTTTTCGAACAACTTGATTCCTGTTTGGAAGATACCTTTCCCAGCAGGAACAATTTGTCCGGAAGCTAAGTCCAGGAAGAAGCTTGTATGACTACACAGACACTTACGTCAAGTTTCGCAGCAGACCTAATGGCTTAACAAAAGAAGAGTCATGTCATTTTTTTACTTTTTTGGTTTTGATTGACAATTTTTAGTTTTAGGTTGAAATGCTTCGAACAGATGAATTTTCTTTGTGGAGATTCGTCGCTTCCTAATGGATCTGCAACTGTTGGCAATGATACTATTGACTTCCTCTTTAAAGTATGATCTAAATTTCGAAAGTTAACAGTTTTTACGAAATACCTTTTAGATAGCTCCGACTTGCGATAAATGGCACTGCAGTTGGCACGAAGAGATTCAGCACTGTAACACTTTGTTAACACCTACACTCACAGAAGATGGAGTGTGCTTCTCTTTTAACATGCTGGATAGAGAAATATTGTTTACCAATTCAAGGTAATATATTTTAGGACGACACTTTGCCTAATTGCTATATTGGTTAAAATTTCAAGTAGTCTGTATACATTTTCTACTCTAAAGTTATGCCATGTGCTGACTTTGAATACGCTCCATAGAGAAAATACATACCTTTGTGGAATACTTCAATTTTCTGCTCCCCCAAGTTGAAAAGCATATCCGAAGCAGGGTGTGCGCCAAAAGGGCGTAAATTATATATAGATTACACCTATTTTTTATATAGATAATACCAAATTAAAGTATAAATCAGAAAAAATGTATTTTGTAAGGCAAACTTTGGGAGTTCGAATTCTCAATCTTTTATAATTTTTTATTAATTATTTTCTTTTATACTATTTATTTCTCTAAACCCAGCGGTGTTGTTATTCTGTTTATTCACACTGTAGAAGAATACATGCAGTGTTAGTATAACAGAAAAAATATAAGAAATTTAACGATTATAATGCATAATATTTTTTTTTCAAATATCTTAAATGGAATTTTACAAAAAGATTTTTTATAAAAAACTAATTAGAAAAATGATATATCATGCAGAATTCGAACTCTCGAAGAGAACAAATCGTTACCTATTGCAACACGAAGCCGTTCGCGCGGTATTTCTACACCACATTGTTACGTGTATTTTTCGCATTAGCATCCCGGCAGTCTGTTAGGTGTATTTGGTTGCCTACGATTCCTTTTTGACGCCAACCTTGATTTGAACTTTATAAGTTCCCTCTAGTTTTAGGGAATTTGGGAAGAGATTCTTTTGAAGTTGTAGGTGGATTTTGAATTGAGTAGGTGGACTTTCCTGAAGTGTGGGCGTCAGACGGGACTTGAGTTATTGGCCGTGCAAATAATGGGTTGCTGGTAAAAATGTGGAAGATTATTTAAGATTGTGGAATCTTCATGCTTTGTCGATTATTTAAATCATCCTTACCTACAAGATAATTTAGTTAGTTGTCTGCGAGTTATTTTGGTGTCTTACTAAATTCTCATTGGGTCTAGCCCAGAATAATTAAACACTACCAGAAAATTGACACGTTACCCGTCGCATGCTATGTGGAGTCTCCTAGGATCGTTTTCAGACCAACCTGCCTGTCGCGTTCACATGTAGTTTTCGGTTTCTGCGTGCTGTACGAAGTTGGAGACAATCAGTAATCGAAGGGAAGGTTCGAGCTTCTGAGGAACTTCCGAATATGGAAAATGCTACGCAACAGAAAGGCAGAAATAGCAAAAACAGTGAAAATAAGCAAAATCGATAACAAAAGGTGGAGCCAATATTTCCGAAAGCTATATAACGAACAAGAAGACCATACAGACATGAATATACAACATGAGGGAAATGAAGATGAAGTAGAAATCACAAAGGAAGAGGTACAAAACGCGATAAGATCCCTTAAATGCAGGAAAGTACCAGGCCCAGATAATATACAGAATGAATTGATAAAGTATGGGGGAGAACATCTAGAAAACGAGGTATTAAAATTATACAACATAATTATAAAGGAAGCAAGAATACCAAAAGAGTGGAAAAGCAGCTTGACAATCCCAACCTATAAAGAAGGGGATAAAACGAACCCGGATAACTATCCAGGCATATCTCTCATGATCACTTTTCAAAAGCTTCTATCGAAAATAATCGCAGAAAAAATAGAACCATACGCAAAAATAAGTGAAGAACAACAAGGCTTTCCTAAAAACCGAATCACGATAGATGCGATGTTCATAATACGACAAATATCAGAAAAAGCGATCGAGTATAACATGCCTGCTTTCTTATGCTTTATAGATCGGAAGAAGGCCTTCAATCGAGTGAGGTTGGCAGATGTGATAACCATTTTACAGCAGAAATACACGCCAGCAAACATTATTAAGCTAATCCATGAAATGAACACAGGAACAACAACGAAAATTTCAACTGGAGAAGGTATGACAGAAGAGATCGCTAACGCCACCGGCATTCGACAAGCAGATTCATTAGGCCCCACACTATTTAATCTAATTATGGATCAAATTATCCAGAGAACAAATAAACTAAGAAGATATAATATGGGCCGAAAACAAGTTCAAATTGTTTGTTATACAGACGACGAAATACTTATTGCTAATAACGGCTATTATATAATTTCCACCTGATTGCAAAACAATAGCATATCAACAGACAAAACAAAATCGATGGTGTTATCAAAGGAACCAATCCGCTGTAAGCTAGTAGTTGAAGACAAACCAATAGAACAAGTGATGAATTTCAATTATTTAGGGACGGAGATATCAAGTCAACGAAACTTATATTGCGATGTAAGGAAACAGGCACAAAAAGGAGCTAGAATTTCTGGGTATTTGAGAGACATAACTTGGAAAAACTAATATTTTCACAAAGAAAGTAAAGCTAAAATATACAAGACAATTGTCAGACCAATTCTTACCTACGGAGCTGATACAAGAGCAGACACGTCAAAGACAAAGCAATTACTGCGTACAACTGAAATGACCACCCTCAGAGCGATCATCAGGAAAACACGACTGGACAGAGTTAGGAACTAGGTAGTAGGAGAAGATTTCCAAGTAACAAATATAACAAAGTTTGTAAAGCGGCGTAGAAAATGCTGAGACGAACACATTGAAAGAGCAAGTAATAATAGATTAATTAAAATAACGAAAGGCTGGAAACCACAAGGGCATCGTAACCCAGGAAGACCACTAAAAAGATGGGCAGAGAACTGGTGGACATCAGCAGAGTCCACGCCATAATGTTGTTTGAAGAAAAACAGGCATCTTGCCTATTATAAAAGGAAAAGAAGAAGAAGAAGAAGAAGAAGAAGAAGAAGAAGAAGAAGAAGAAGAAGAAGAAGAACTATTCCAGGATGAAAGAACACAGAAACCCAGCTACAACAAAAACGAAGTTCTAAGTCCAGAAATTATAGCAGAAGAAGTAGAACATGCAATTAAAAACACTAAAGCTGGTAAATCCGTCGGCCCAGATAAGATACCATCATATTTGATAAAGCTAATAGAAGATCAAATAGATGTGCTCTAAATCTATTTAAAACGATCTATAAAACTGGAATAATCCCGAAAGAATTGTTACTGTCCACAGTCGTAACGCTTCCCAAAAAAGTAAATGCTAAAGAATGTAGCGATCATAGGACGATAAGCCTAATGAGTCACACACTAAAAACCTTTCTAAAAATAATACATAATAGAATATACCGGAAACTTGACGAAAATGCAGCAGATATACGTTTGGATTTAGAAACGGGTTTGGCACGAGGAAAGCCCTTTTTAGTATTAACGTCCTCGTACAAAGATACCTCGATATGAATGAAAATTTATATGTATGCTTTGTAGACTTCCAGAAAACGTTCGACCAAGTAAGACATGTTAAGCTTGTAAACATACCTACTCATAGAAAAAACATGTGTGACATGTGTGATACTAGTATCATAACCAATTTATACTGGGAGCAAAAAGCGAAGGTAAGAATTGAAGGAGAAACTACTGACGAAATAATGATTAAACCTTAGATCAGACAAGGGTGTATTTTATCACCGTTGTTATTTAATATATACTCCGAGAATATATTCAATGAAATACTTAATCAAAATGACAGTGGAGTAGTAATCAACGGGAAGAGAATAAACAACATAGACAACGCTGACGACACCCTGTTACTAGCCCAAAACATACAAAATCTACAAGAAATAACAGAACAATCAAGTAATAGTAACGCTCAATACGAGTTAAAGATAAACTGTAGAAAACGAAGTTTATGATTTTCACAAAAAAACATAATTTACATGCTCATTTAATATTAAACAATAAAACGATAGGAAGGACATACTCTTATAAGAACTTAGGGACTTGGCTTGAATCCACCGAACAACATAAACAGGAGATACGAAGAAGAATTGAAACCGGCAGAGGAGCTTCTCTAAAAATGAAAAGTTTGTTAACTAACAGAAGTCTAAACCTAGAATTGAGAATGAGAATGGTTAGGTGCTACATTTTATCTATATTAATGTATGGGATTGAAGTGTGGACAAAGAAAGAAGGCATTATAAGATTGGAAGCGGTAGGGATGCGGATTTACAGAAGATTACTAAGAATATCGTGGACAGAAAGATAGACAAATTGAGAAGTGCTTAGAAGAATGAATAAGGGATTAGAAGTAGTGAAAACAGTGAAAAGAAGAAAACTACAGTATTTCGGACAAATTATGCAAGGACCAAAATAAAATTGCTACAACTCACAGTGCAAGGAAAAGTACAGAGAAAAAGGAACGTTGGACGAAGAAGAATATCATGGCTATGCAACTTCAGAGAATGGTATGGCTGCAGCATCCTCGAACTATTTACAGCAGCCATGGATAACGTGCCAACAGCTGTGATCATTTTCAACCTCCCGTAAGGAGATAGTACCATCAAGAAGAAGATATCCAGCAGTAAATAGAAGGTATCTCGTTTAATTATAATGAGGACGAATTCCACGAGTACTTTCTGCAGACATATATTCGTGGGCCATTTCAAATATGTTTCAATGTACTGTAACGGTATTTTCGCCTAGGTTGTCCGCAACCCATTTCACACTGGGTTCAGGAGTGCATAATTCGCGCTTCCCTCACTCTTTCTCAGCATATAGGAACTGCACGTGTTTAACTTTTGAATAAACAGGATTTCCGGTCGGACATCTTGGCGTCTGACAGAAGTGAACGAATCGTTGCATAGATTTTCTCGCTAAAGTGTATTCCACTTTGAGTTCATCTCGATTTTCTGAGTAAATCTAAAGTTATAACGTAATCCTTAGTAGATTGTTGGATTTACGTTATTGACATTTACGTCGCTTTGTTCAACGTTTCGATTCTAGTGTAATTTTGTCGAGTCGATCGAAGTTACCGATTGGTGAGTTTTATCCTTTGTTTAAAGTTTGGCTGGCCTAACATTTTCCTAATATTCGAATTTAGACAATTTGGGGAAGGCGAGATTTCGCCGTAGTTTTCTGCACTTTCAATGGTTGTATCGGCTGCGTGCGAGAAATAGCATTCGAATTCAAACCAGTTGCCTGCGAGCGAAACCAGGTGCCGAACACGAGGCCGTTCTAGAACGTTCCATTCCGGATCAAACAAGGGAAGTACTTAATTAATTTTAATTTGGATGATTTTGGAGTCGATGTAATTACTCCTTGTTTATGTGTGAGAATTTATTTATATTACGGGGTAGATAAAACTGGGTTGTAATTGTATAGGGTGTTTCGAATAATTTTATTGGCTTAGTACAATGGTATTTTAGCGTGTATAAGTATCAGC
>JABXWE010032948.1:0-10269 GCA_014611495.1 Limonius californicus
GCTTACGATTACATATGAGAACTCACACAGGCGAGAAACCATTCAAATCCAATGTGTGTGACTTTAACCCTGCTGTACTGTTCAGGTCTACATGACCCAAAATGAAATTTAATGTTTTATAACTTTTTTCATATTGTTGTTATCGACGTTAAGTTTTATTACATTATCGGTAGTGGAGTAGAATTGCATAATATGAGTGTATTTTGGCGTAAGAGGTTTTATTGGGCCTTAAGTTAAAATTGTATCATTTGTTATGTTGGGGTCATTATGACCCGATTAATTTTTAATGGTAAAATTACATATGCATGTGTTTGTATTTGCTGTCATATGCTTCAACTACATACATTAACAAGTTTTAACAAGTCTCTTCGTTTTTCCATGTAAAATTTGGTCAGGTTTTACGAGAACACGCAAGTTACTGTGCAGATCTAGACATGTCTACAGCATTGCATATAAATTGTACGCACGAACTACTTTGCTCAGTTTAGGCATTGCCAGTGTAACGACAGTGTGTTGTAAAAGTGTAGTCATGGCTGCTAAGAGATATCTTACAGAATCTGAATTGGAGCAACTTGTAAACCAATCTGACAGTCACGATGAGGCGTCCGAAAAAGAAGATCATTCAAGTGAAGTTAGTGATTATGATATGTCTGATTCTGCTCTTGAATCTGACGATAACGTTACTACGGTACCGCCAGCACCGGTAGCATCCTCAGTTTCATCGATTTATTCTAAGAACAAGCAAATATTATGGAAAACCGAGCCGTTTCCTCATAGTGGTCGAGTAACTTCTGCCAATATTATAAAAACTACAACAGGTCCAATAAGGTACGCTACAAATAGAGTTACAGATATAGAATCAACATTTGAATTATTTTTCACTGCTGCACTTGAAGACATCATTATCAAAATGATAAACTTTAAGGGTAGAAAAGTCTATGGCAATAAATGGACTGATTTAGACAGTGTAACTGTGAAAGCATATATGACTGCTAGTTCTGGCCGGAGCTTACAAATCTCATGGAGAGCCGACAAAAAGTCTCGGCATATTGAAACTGGCCGTCATATATTTAGAGCGGCGATGTCACTTGATAAATTTTGCTTGATTTGTAGAGTTTCACGGTTTGGCGATAAAGCCGATCGACAAGAAAGACGCCTAAAAGATAAACTCGGTCCAATTAGAGAGTTTTGGCATAAATGGGTAGAAATTTTATCTAAGTTGTATAATCCTGGAGATAATGCCATATGCCATATGGAATCAAGATCTGGACCCTTTCTGATAGCAGAAGTTCATATACTCTGAATATGCAAGTATATACTGGGAAAGGCCCTGACGGTATTCCTGAAAAGAATCAGGGTATGAGGGTAGTTTTCTAACGTACGAATTAAGAGGGCAAAATGTTACTTGTGATAATTTCTTTACTTCATACCAACTTGGACAGGCACTTCTAAACCGCAAACTTGCTATGTTAGGAACAGTGAAACAAAATAAACCGGAGCTCCCACAAAAAGTACTAAATGATACGGATGTATTGTACTTAGTACAAAATTTTATTTAACTTAGAATACGACATTCATATTTACATCCCTAAACAAAAATAAAGTAGTAAGACTCATGGGCACAATGCATGAAGATACTGAAATAAGTAACGGAGCAGGTAAAAAACCAGAAATAATGTTAGATTATATTTCAACTAAGGGAGCAGTTGACACTCTAGATCAAGCTGTTGCCACGTACCTATACATGTAAACGAAAAACTAATCGGTGGCCCATGATACTGTTTCACAATATTCTTGACGTGTCTGTCTGTAATGCTTCTGTATTGTGGCGTGAAATAAACCCTGAGTGGAATAAGAATAGACTACACAGAAGAAGGTTATTCTTGGAGGAATTAGGTAAACAACTAATTACGCCTTATATAAAATTAAGAAAAAACTAACCAGGAAGTGAAGAAGCCTGTGCCATAGTGAACAGAGTTCAGGAAGCAGACTAACCATCTAATTCACCTTCTACTTCTACTTCTAACAATAGTAAAAGTGTAAAACGGCCACGATGTAACTTTTGGCCATCTTCCTTTGACAATAAAACAAATGTTGT
Source organism: Limonius californicus (assembly GCA_014611495.1). NCBI lineage: Eukaryota > Metazoa > Arthropoda > Insecta > Coleoptera > Elateridae > Limonius > Limonius californicus. The sequence continues at coordinate 2,099 of JABXWE010032948.1, forward strand.
TTGATGGTGATGGTAACAAATAATAAATTAATAAACACTAGCAATCAACAGAATGTTAAATATATTGACGACTGACGTTCATTTTAATACATCAACCTACAGAACATATTAGATAGTCCGCGTCAACATCGATCTCATTTTGCATCGATTATGCTTACATCGAACAAATGTCATGTGTTTTGTGTGTCACAAGTACTTCTGTAAATCACATGTAACATTATTGCCCTAAATGTAAGAATTAAAAAGTTAGTAAACTCTATCAATCCATGTAATCGATTTCCTTAGACATTTATTAAGTTATAGAAGTAAATTATTTTTAGTACCAATATTTATTAATCCATACTGTTAATGTAAAGTTTACCTTTACTTTAGTTAGTTCAATACTGTAATCAGTTGTATGGTCATAGTTGAAAATAAATAACTTGAAAAATACATATATGTGTCCATTAATATGCATTGGGTCACTGGGACCCGGAACAGTACAAGTGTATAGTGGAGTTGAACAGTGCAGCAGGGTTAAAAGTAAAAACAAGAAGAATTTGCAAAGGCATATGTGCACTCATACCGGCGAAAAACTTTTCAAATTGTAACGTTCCGTCCCCGTGAGCATGGGTGCCGATTTACCTCAGCGTCCGAAGTTCATAATAACATGCGGCGAGAGTGTAATGGTTATAACAGGTTTTATTATATTTAAATGTTACAATAAATTAAAATGTATTGGATTTTGATGAGATAAATAAAAGTGATAATATTAGGACAAGGTAATAAAGTCTGCAAAATCCTGCTACAGGGTCGCAGGTCGCCTCGATGGGACTGCGCCGGTGTTCTCAGGAGGTTATCTGCAACGTGCGGCGGTTGTACTCTATAGATTTAAATAAACAAAGTAAATGGTTGCCACCCGCCTGTTAATTTTAAATGCGGTAAACATAATTTACCCACGAAACCACTAATTGAAGTCGTTTCGGTATTCACAAAGTTATAGGATTAAATTGTCACTTGATAAGATAAGATAAGATAAGAAAATTTATTTAACTGTGTTACATATAAAAATATATTTACAGCAGGTCTGGCAATAGATATTATAACACACATGTACATAAAAAGTTCTACAATAAACGGCACATTACAGCAAAACTTCTAAACATGCAAACAAAAGCGAGTGTTCAAATATTCCCGAACGCCATAAAAACATTTGTCAATTAAATAGTGTTTTACCTTGAATTTGAAACAGCTGAAATTCAGGGCTTTCACAGAAACAGGTAAATGATTGTATAACTTGAGATTCAGGGAATTCTTTTCGGATTTTCGAAGCCTAAATCGAGAATTCCTTAGTGCATCACCGAATTTCGTGTTATGTTCGTGAAAGTCTCTGTTAACAGGAAGATTATCTATATTCTTGTGAATTTCGAGCAAGGTCACATAGATGTATATAGATTGTAATGACATTATCCCAAATTTAATAAATATAGGACGGCAATGCTCCCTGCTGCCTGCATTCCCAAGAATCCGGATTGCTTTTTTCTGTTGACGAAAAGTCCGTAAAGCATGTGATGAGTTTCCCCATAAAATTGTGGCATAACTGACGAGTGAATGAAATAGAGAGAAATACGCCAATCTTAAAATGCCAGGGGTTATAAATTGTTTTAAATTTCTGAGCAGGAATACGACGCTGGATATTTTTTTGCTAAGATAGTCAACATGAGACGACCAGTTTAAGGAATTGTCAAGTACCACTCCTAACATATGGACGTTGATCCCTATCGTTAAGTTATTGATAGATGAGAAAGTAATCCTTTGAGTTTTGTCTCGATTAAGTTTAAGTTTATTGGTGTAGAACCATTTTTCAGCTTGTTTCTCGCTTGGGAAGACAATTGTAGAGAGCTATCAAGAGTTTTCGCAGAAGAAAGGAAAGTAGTGTCTTCGGCAAATAACACACAACATTTAGGAACCATGTAATGGTACAGGTCATTAATATAAATAATGAATAGAAGAGGACCTAATACGGACCCCTGAGGGACACCGTGCACTACTTGTTTGACCGCAGAATTTACGTTGTTAATATTCACACACTGTGTTCTATTTTGAAAATAAGATGTGAAAAGACTGAGTGATGAATTTCTTACACCATAAAAACTTAGCTTATGCGAAATGTCATCGTGCGGGACACAATCAAAGGCTTTCGAGAGATCGCATAATGTAACAGCCGTATGATTATCTTCCTCAAGCCCCTCGACTATATAGTTAACCACTTTCTGAATGGCTTGAGTTGTAGATTGTTTGCTGCGAAAACCGAATTGACTAGGATTAAAGAGAGAGTTGTCCTCAAAATATTGAACTACTTTAGCCTTTTTTTCGAATATTTTGGCAAAAATTGGGATAATTGAAATAGGGTGGTAATTGTCAATAATAGTTTCATCACCTTTTTTAAAAAGTGGAATCACTTTTGCGATTTTAAATTCTTCAGGAAAAACACCAGATTTAAAGCAGGCATTTATAAGCACGGATAAAGGAAATGCAATTATATCCATTACCTCTTTAACTATTTTACTGTTCATGTCATAAACATCTAGACAACTTGAATTGTTTAAAGACATTATAGCTTCACAAACCTCCTCAGGTGTAACATTTTCAAGATTAAACAAACAAGTTGGAGTTGGGACTGCTTCAAGCAGTTAGTATGGGGAAGTGACGCAATTAAATTGCTGGCTATTGTAACAAAGTAATCGTTAAAAAGATCCTGTGCAATATCTGGATCAGGTTTAACTGAACATCCGCCATTTCTTTCGGCGTTGATTAGTTTCCAAGTATCTTTTACCTTATTGTCGGAGTTTACAATAAAGTTGTTGTAACCACATTTTTTGCATTTATAATTTCAATTTTATATTGTTTACGTAAAGCATTATACTTGATTAGTACATCCGGATTTTTACTAACATTATAAATTAGTTTTACACCGGATAATTTATCTCTTAGTTGCCTTAGTGAATCACTAAACCGCTCACTGGCTTATTTTTATCAGAACATATTTTTATCGGAAAATGTTTATGTACAAGCGATTTAAAATTGTTTACGAGAAACTTAGACATTCGGCTTAGTTAAAGTCTGGGTCGCAAAAGATTGTCCAGTCAATATCTGACAAGGACGCCCTGAACTTTTCTAGGCTGTGTATAGTTATCTTCCTCCTATATGTTGGTTTAGGAGCATCTGTGATCGCAGTGATTTTAATAAACTGGCCACAGTGGTCGGACAGACAGGGAGCAGCAACACCACACGCATAATTATTAACAGTTAAGTTTGTTAAAATGTTGTCAATGCAGGATGCAGATGTTTTTCCTATTCTAGTAAAGTCTGTTATAACAGGGTTTATACCATACGAAGATATTACACACATAAGATCTCTTAAATTTGCAGAGTTACTGCTAAAATAGACATTAAAGTCTCCTAAAAGTATCACATTTTTTGAGATAGTAACATATATATCTAATACATTTTCTAACTTATCTAGGAATAAGCTAAAATCTCCATTGCCAGAGCGGTACACAGTTATAATTATCATTTTGGTTGCTTGTAATTCAACACCGCAAAATTCAACATTAATTTCACTATTGTATGGATCTAAATTCAGAGGCTTGCATTTAATGTTGTTTTTTAAGAAAATTGATACACCACCATGCTGTTCTAACTACAGAAATAACTTACAAGCTTGTAACCTGGCACCTTTAATAATTTTAAATTTGTCTCGGATTGCCAGTGTTCCGACATACAGATAGCATCATACTTAATCATACTTGTCCAGGAACATAGAAATTTGGGCCACTTTTTTTAGTCAAACACTGTATGTTAATGTGAAAGAAACTAACACTATCACATCGCAGTGCTTTTTCACCATTAACGTGGAGTCGTTTCTGTCTGTCACTATTTTCATAATTATTATGAGCAACAGCAATATTTACAGCTGCTTTGTCGGCGCCCTTGGAAAATACTTTTTTTCTTGACGTTTCGATCTGAAGTTTTTTATGAGAATATTTGACCCCCAAAGGTTCTGATTAAGAAGTTTTTTCTCTTCACTTTGTTTAACACCCCACTAAAAGGATTTATAGGTATTAAATTGAGTCTGTAAAGATTCACATGTTTGTATATCAATAGAGTTTTTCTTCAAGAATGCCGATATATCATCAACATTAAACTTTGGCTGAACGCGCGATACGAACAGATAAGTTAATCTTTCAATGCCAGTAATATCTGCTGATGATGTTTAGAAGTCCAATGGTTTTGTAAATTTTTGCGTTGCACTGGAATATGAACATTCACTTCTTCATCGGCTAACGCAATTACTTGTTCATTTTGTTTGCATTTGAACTTCAGTTAAGGCATTTTTTAAATGTTTGCCCTCCACAATATGCCTATTTGGAACTTTATTATCTTCAGAAACTGTAGAGAGAGTACTACCGGTAATTTTTTCAGTTGGAAAAGCTTGACCAGCAGTGACCTCTAGATTGTCGACTTGAAATGTTTTACCTTTCTTTGGCAGAAAGGATTGTTGCCGTTTAACCTGCGTGGAATAAGCAGCCGCAGCCGTAGTATTAGACAACTTATCTTCCAAGTATTTAATTTTGTCCTCCAAAAGTGCATTTTTGTCTTTCAGTTGCACAATTAGACCGTCTCACAGTGGGGTATTTGACGCGTCATACACAATAGGCGAAATTGACGCGTTTCTTTTAAAAGTATACATAGGCAATGTATACGAAAAAGAAAAATTCCCTGTATATTATAATATCTAAAAAATAATGAATACTATTCAGTTCAACGAAGATTAATCATTGCTTCTTGAAAAGGTACACTTCCGTCAGTGCTGTTGTAATAAATAATTTTTGTACAAGTCCCTAATTCCTTTTTCTCGTAATAATGTTTGTTGTCTTCCTCTTATACGTTCAAGACCCAAAAGTTGATTTACTTCTCGACACCAATCAACCGCTGCAAGTTTACCACTGTCGATCTCTTCGAAATCTGTAGAAGATGGTTGCAAGTAGTTCTTACTATGTCGTATTAGAAAATTATGCAGGGTACAACATGCAAGTATTGCCGCGTCTACATTCTCCAATTTAATGGAAAAGCATTGTTGAAAAACACCAAACCGTGAGCTTAAAATGCCAAAAGCGTTTTCAACCATTCTCCTTGCTTTGCTAAGTCTATAATTAAATATTTGTTCGTCGTGTGTAATATTTGTTTGTGGATAAGGTTTCATAATATTTTCCTGCAAAGCAAATGCTGCAACCCCAATAAAAACGTATGGCAGTGCAACTTCCATACCAGGCAGTTCCCTAGGTGGCGGCACATGTGTTGTTAGTTAGGGCATTATGAAAATCAGTTTCTTGTAAAAGTGTGAATACAGAGAAATTCATATTTGGCATTTACTACCGCTAAAAGGACTACGCCAAAATAACCTTTATAATTGTAGTAGTAGGTGTGATCCACTACCAGAAGGTTTCTTAATTGCTATATTATGTTTTCCATCAATGCTTCCCAAACAATTTTCAATTTGCCACATATTCTTGAAATCCCTTGCGAGTGCAACCATCATTTCTGTTCCATTACTGATGCAGTCTCTTATTGCACCTGAACCTGGCTGCATTTGCTCATACTCTGCCAAAATATAATTTTGAATTTTTACCGAAGCCGGAATTTTTTCATAGTGGTAAATTCCTGCATATACCGAAGCAGCCTTTTGAAAAATAGCAGATCTGGGTTATCGTCTTCACTGATTCCCCTCTCGAGTAGCTCTACCTTCCGTATCTCAATATCGAGTATTTCCCCTCTTCTACTTTGTATGGTTCCAGTGATAGGTATGTTGCTTATAAATCCATTAATTTTATTTATTATGGCAGTTTTAATTTCGACGAATTTCCTTTTTTTAACCTTTTAACCTTAATGGGGAACAAACATTTATTCACTTAAATACACGAACTTGAACATAAAATATGATAATTTGAGCTACAAGAAGACATGCTTCCAGTTCAATAGAAAAAATCCAACTAACTTGTTTATATAACAAAAGATTTTCACAAAATGTTTCCGTTGCTATGATACGGAACAAAAGTTTCAGTTTTTTATGTCAACCCCAAAGGGTTCCACCAATCAAATTGCCTATCTAAATTAACTGAAATAATTACAAATTTCTATAAACTACAATAACTTTCTTATTGTTGTATATGTTACTTGTAAAATAACTTTATTCTCAAATAATACATACTTAAATGCTTATAACAAGATGAGCCGGTTTACTAACGTGTTTACATTCGTCATGGCTGTTCAGAACTACCAACTTCGTCTTTCCTTTTCCCCCAGCCCTCCTAGGATACACTACACTTATAATTAAAGTTACATAAAAAAGAAAACACTGAAATGTTCCTTGCAAATTTCCTCAAATATTAATACCTGACACGACCTATTTCCAATAAAGCATAAGAAAGTTGACAATTAAATTTTCAATTAATTAAATAAATTATTATAAACATATTCAAAGTTAATAAAAAATTAACACAAACCTTCCTTACATACATAAGAACATTATTTCAAACATATTTTTCTCTAAAGAAAAATGTTACATTTACAAATTAACATTATTGTATCTATCTGTCAAAACCATTATGTCTTTACTGATATAAGTGGAATTACAGCTCAAGAATGCACAGATAAGGTTGAATGGTATCCTCTATGCTTTCCCAAAGAGAAGAGCAATGCAACAACCTGTTTTGGAACCTGGAAGTCGAGTTACACAGAAACGAAAAATCAAATTCCTGGATCGGGAACAAACATTTACCACGTATTTGAATTATGTGTGATTAAACAATTCATTTTATACATGGAAGCTTACATTAGCTTTATTTAAATTATCAATAGGTTAAAACATCTCAATTAGAGCATGTTGTAACACAGAAATATGTATATATAAAAATTTTTTTGGGTAACAGTACACAATACGACCGTTAATGTACTCCAAAATTAGATTAAAACAAAAGTAGGGAACTCAATAATACGAAATTACTTATGAATACTAAAGCATTTCGCCAGCTTTCAACCCGCAAATACAAATCGCAACCAAACCTGCTAAGTATTTAAAGCTTGTCGAGGCCTCGCGAACCAAATACCCAAATTAAAGATACTTAAATTATCGTATTAAGTACCGATGCACTCGTTAATCAAAATCAAAACTTTTCGTAATATTCCCCCTAATTGTTGAGTTCTAAATAAAATGTGCGCTGTCGAGGAATAAAATTTATCTTTGATAGAAACTCAAATCACACTCATTATAAAACTTAATTATCCAACCATCAATTTATAGATAAAGAATAATGTTGACGATGACCGCTTTCTGGTTGAACGTTTGAATTTAGAGCGCAGACTTGCAGTGTTTTGTGTTTTCGCGCAATCGCGCGTATGAATTCAAAGATGAAAGTGACGTTTTTTCAATGATGGAAGTTAATTGTGTGCAAAATCTTTTTAAACACCCGCTATCATTTGAGGAAAAACTTTTATTTAAGAAGAAAGGAAGGCCTATTTCTGATCTTCAGATAAACTACAGTTCGACAAGTAAAACTCGAACGTGCAATAGAGTATTCAACAAGAATATCTATGAAAAATACGATTGGATGTGCGGATGTTCAGTAACAAATAAACTCTTTTGTTTTATGTGCTTAATTTTTAAGAAAGAGGTTAGTGCGTGGAATGAACAAGGGGTGAATGATTTAAAACACATTGCAGAGAAGGCAAAGAAACACAAATCTTCCGTTTCTCACATGAATGCGTGCATGGATTTTAGTGTTTTAGGCAAAGTGGACATCCGTGAACAATTAGAGTGTGCTTATTTGCGACATAAAAGCAAGTACAACGAAGACGTGGAAAAACATCGTCATATTTTGTGCCGGTTAATTATGTGTATTAAATTTTGCGGCGCCTTTGAACTGGCGTTGCGCGGTCACGATGTGACATTAACGTCAGAAAATCCAGGAATTTATGTAGGCTTAATCAACTTTGCTGCCGAATTAGACGCTGTGCTTGCAATACTTATGAAAGGTTCACAAGTGTTTAAAGGCGTCTCAAAAACTATTCAGAACGAATTGCTAGATGCAATGTTGCAAATTTACAAGCAGGAAATATTAAAAGAAATTAAA
>JABXWE010032952.1:0-12804 GCA_014611495.1 Limonius californicus
AACAAAATACATTAAGATCAAATCCTTATCCGCCCCAAAGTTTGATTAATGTAAGCACACGGCCCTGTTTAGGCAGGCAGGGCCTAAGAACAAATATTACTCAAACTTCTAGAGTAAATGCTTGTAAAGGCAGACAAGCTACAGGTCGGTTCTTACTTGATAATGCTGGGTGTAGTTCCCAAATGACGACGCGGTCTAAGCCGAAAGTAAATTGTAATATTGACACAAATAATTAGTTGGACAATTCAGGTTCTGGCCAAATCAACAACTGAAAAAGCTTTGAGATTGAAGCTGTTTGATTTTATTCGCAATTCAAATATTGGAAATAATCCTAAATTTCCTTAAATAGTTAGAGGAATGTCAAGTATTCGGCCAAAGTTTTATGATACTAAGAGTTTTTTGATAAATTATGAATCTATTCAAACCATGAACTTCATTTCTAGGGTGTGTGTTCGCAACCTGACAATATCATAGAATATTGACAATGGAATTTTTGGTGTATATCAATGTCACACGGAATTTGTATATCACAAATAACTAGTTGGAAAATTCGGGTCCTGGCCATACCATCAATGAAAAAACTTTGAGACTGAAATTGTTTGACTATATTGGCAATGCAAATATTGGCAATAATCCTGAATTTCCGTGAATGCTTAGAGAAATAACAAATATTCAACCGAAATTTTATGATATTAATAGTTCTTGATAAAATCTGAATTTATTCAAACTATCATCTTAATTTCTGAGGATTTGTGTTTACAACTTGACAATATAAAAACATATTGACAGTGGAAATGTTGGACTAAATGTCGAATAAAATTTTTCAATCATAAATAATTCGTTGGTAAATTTGGGTTCCGGCCAAACCATCAACTGAAAAGATATTTGAGGTTCAAGCTGCTTGACTTTATGGGCAATGTAAATATTTAGCTGAATAATTAGAGAAATGAGAAATATCCAACAGAAACTTTAAAAATTACAAACAATTGATTGGCAAACTCGATATTTGGGCAAACCATCTATACCATTACAAGACAATAAGTTCGAATCTCTCTGATATTGTATGATATCTACAGTACAAATCTTGGACTTCCTTGAATATACGGAAAAATGACAATCTCCTATCGAAAATGTTAAACAATTAACAACTGTTTGCTAAATTCTAGGTCAAAGTTTTAAACACTTGTAGTTAACAAGACCGTAGGTTCGAATCGCGATATTTCTAAAATATGAAAATTATCTTGCAGGAAGATGTCCAAATTTTTCAGTTAGCTAAACTAACTTCTATGCTTCACTGTCGTCATATCCTTCAATGGCTACTTAAAGTATTATCCACTGGGTCACCCTTTTATGATCTCAATTACAAATATGTACATACAGGGTGTTAATGAATTGCAGGGACAAACTTCTAGGGCTTAAAGTGTACATGAAAACAAATACTTTTTGTTAATAAATGTATGGTCAAAAGTGTTTCCGTTCAGGGACAGAGTTTCTCAAAGATTCTTTAACGAGGGCCTAAATATAGGCATCTCAATTTACTACCTACTATTTGTTTCCATAACGACGGAAATTAATACAGGATAATTTTAAAAGTGGGAAAGAGGGCTTTGTTTATCTTGTATTAATCAATCAATTCATTAACACCCTGTATATTATATCATATCCATAAGGAAAGTATTGTCGCGAGATAGAATTATGAAGTAGGTAGTATAAACAAGTCTAAAACATCTCATTTAATTTCAAATATTACCATGTGTAAAACATAGTTTATGATCATTGATAATTGCTGCAAACCGTTCTTCTTAACTAGAGCTTTATTATACTAATTTAACGATCATATTTTATTACAAATTACTCCGCAGCAGTGCAAAAAATTACAGCATTTCAGTTAGTGGTAGAAGATTGACCACACACGTGGAATAATTGTAGAGATAGATTATGATGCGTAAGTATATCGTATGGGGGACACACGTTACATTATAATTACTAAATCGAAATTTGTGAATTAATAGAGTCATAATAAATTGATTTTATTGTTATTATATTTAAATTTAAGCTTCAACAATTATTCGTTTCGATTATGGTTGCGCCACGCGTTCCCAATCAACCCTTTACATTCTACCTCAATTGTTGAATTGCATATTTCTATTATTAATTAAAAGAGGTCTTGCTTTATATAATCGTCTACTTTAATAGTATGTGTTTGTAATTCCATATAGAATAATAGCACAAAACTATTAGCAAACTCACAAAGAATAATTAATCGGTGAATCAGACGTTAGCCATAAAATAAAATTAACATAATCTAACCTAAAACTTATCTGGGTGAGCTCCATTTTCTTTTCTCTTAAACTGTTGTTTATTAACCTGCTTTTCTTTTACGGTAATAAGTAAAGCAACATTACATTCTAGAAGTACATCGTTGGGATTCATAAAATAACCATAAACATCAACGTAAACATTGATTAGAAGAAATAATTAGCGATACAAAAGCCATTGTCTCATAAACTCGCGATACAGCTTTAAGCTCGTTCGCTTTACAAGAATCTGCACTTTAAGCCGCTGTTTAATGAGATTCATCATTGATAAGCGCCCATTATATACGTTGTATTTACGCCATATAATATGTACACCTTGTTTCATTCACCATACACGTGCCGGCTTCCTACTCGGCTCCAACAAAAGCCCGGACGCGGGTCTGAATAGAGACAGCCGCTTTTGATTTTTCCCAAGGTTAATGTCACCACATTATTATTTAATACAAAAGGCACGCGACCATCGGATATCTCTCAAATTATTTAAAAGGAGTCCGATAACGTCCACAGAATTGGACTTTCCTGGTTTATTGAACTTGCTAGGGGATAATTATTACCATTGCGTTCAAATCTTGCTTATCTTACATAATAAACAGTATAGATTTTGCAGATGAATTAAGTTGAACCCATAAATAAAGACATGAGAAATATGCAAGTCTTAGGTAAGCAGCAATTTGTTCATAAAATAAACCCTGAGTAAACTATCAACCGCATCTATAATAATATGTGGTTCAAAGTCACAAATATTCAAAATCCGAGAAACCTAACAACCGCACCTACACTATTTGTGGTTTAAACAATCAAAAATCGAAAAATAAAACAGATATAGAAACCTCAATAAACAAGTTTATTGAGGCCCTATGCTCCGCATGGAGTGAACAAAGACCAATGAATGAATGAAACACTCAAATACGAGGATTGTTTGATAACTACGTTGCCTAATACAGAGATGGCGCGAATTCGGAGGAATCTTCTTTACCATTCTGTAGAACTATCCTTTATTAGAAGAAATATGACAGTACAGAGCGATCTGTCAATTAGTCTGTTTTTGACAGTACGCCAAAGTGAACGTCTCGTGTGATTTTGTAAACAATGGAAAACACTGAGTTGAGAGCAGTGATAAAGTACTTTCATTTGCAAGGCTTAACACCAACCGAAATCAAAGCAGAGCTGGATTCAACACTGTTGGAATCCGCTCCTTCGTTTTCAACGGTTAAAAACTGGGTTGCCGAATTTAAGCGTGATCGTGTGAGCACAAATGATGAACCCCGTAGTGGACGTCCAAAAACTGCTACTGCCCCGGATATGATTGAAAAAATCCACCGTATCGTATTGGATGACCGTCGAGTAAAAGTGCGCCAGATAGCAGATATACTGGGTATCTCAAATGACAGTGTACAGAGAATTTTAACTGAAGAATTGGAAATGAAAAAATACTCGGCGCGTTGGGTGCCGCGGATGCTCATACCGGAGCAAAAGCAGAATCGTTTGAGTGTTTCTCGCGACCTTTTGGCACGTTTTCGCCACAATCCGAAGGATTTCTTGCGCCGTTTCATAAACGTCGATGAAACCTGGGTCCACCATTATACTCCCGAAACCAAAGAACAGTCCAAACAATGGACACACAAAGGTTCTCCACCACCAAAGGAGGCAAAAACGGTTTTGTCAGCAGAAAACGTTATGGCAACCGTATTTTGGGATTCTCGTGGAATTATCTTGGTCGACTACTTAGTAAAGGGGAAAACAATAAATGGCGAGTATTATGCCAATTTCTTGCAACAACTTAGCGACAAAATCAAAGAGAAACTGCCTCATTTGGTAAAGAAGAAAGTGCTTTTCCATCAAGATAACGCACCTGCCCACAAGTCTGCGATTGCAATGGTCAAAATTCATGAATTGGGATTTGAATTAGTGCGCCATTCGCCCAATTCCCCAGATTTGGCTCCCAGCGATTATCATTTGTATCCAAATCTGAAAAAATGGCTCGGCGGTAAGAGATTTTCGTCTAATTCCGAGGTAATCGCTGCTGTAAATAGCTATTTCGAGGACTTGGATTCATCGACCTACAATGAAGGCATTGCTAATTTGGAATATCGTTGGAATAAGTGTCTTGAGCGAGCAGGAGACTATATTGAAAAATAAAATGTTTTTTGTCGAAAACAACTTGCGTTTTCTTTGTAAGGCCAGGTAGTTATCGAACCATTCTCATAGGCAACAATTTGCTGGTAAATTCAAAATCTGACTAAACCATCCACTGCATCTACAAGATTTTTAGTACATATCCTGCTGTTTCTACATCAAAATAATAACATTTTGACACAAAACTTCACACAATCGAGGTTTTCAATGTCTGAGAAAACCCATAAATGCAAGTACAAATTTTAGGTTCGTACTTTGCTGATTATACAAAAATGGTAGGAGAATTGATGGATAAGGTCAAAAAGCCTTGAAGAAACTAGAAATAAAACGTGAAAAAGTATACAAGTGGAGTTTCCAATAAGTCATAAATTTTATTACTAAATATAAGTTTAAATCTAACTATATCTACAATATTTTAGGTTAAATTCCTACAGTGTTTGCATCACTAATATTCCACGTAATGGAAAAAGCTAAAATAAAGAATACACATCTTGAAGAAAACCAAACTGCTTTGGAAATTAGAAAAATTCAAAGATTTCACGGAACTTTCAAAAAAACCATAATTTACTAACAAATTCAATATTCACGGTTGATATTTTGCCGTTTCTACATGAAGGACAATATAGAGGTTAAAAAAATCCTTTTATTACATAATTATAGAAATGGCAAGTATCTACTGGAAGTTGCAAATAATTAGCACCAGTGGTTGATAAACTCAAGATTTGAGCAAGCAATCAATGGCTATTGCAAGATTTCACCGTTCACGTTTTGCTACTTGGTGAAGAATAACATTATGAATAAGAAGTATGGCAAATGATGTCTGAAAGTGTTCCTAGTATACTACAGCTACGAGATTTAGGTTAAAATTCTCTTACTTCTGCATGACTAAAACTAGAAATGGTGAAGGCCAACATTATTTAAATATATTGCTGTGTTATATGAACGTTGATTTAGATAATCTAATAGAAAAATAACTTAATAAGATAACTTAAAGCTATTTTATGCTTCAAACCTGAAAAACAAATTGTTAAAACCAAGTAAAGGTCATATCCAATTAGTGTTTGACATCTCCATTGATTTTGCGTTGTAGAGCCTTTGAATTCTCTGTTTCGTTTTGCTTGTTCGTAGTCGTAATAATTGTATGAAGGTATTAGAAGTATTTATCAAACTTGACTACGAGTTTTTCACCTGGAAGAAAATAAGATATGAAATATGTGTATTATGTTCGACAGCTGTCTGTCAACTAACATGTAATTTTGGAGGAAAATGGACCTTCCAATTGTATGTGTGTATGTTTCCGATTTCCTCAAAGTTTTTCTGAACTTCTCTATTTAATTCTTCTGCTGTTTCGGGGTTTATAAGGCTCCTTTCTTCTTCTTTTTTTTGGCTTAGGTATGGGGGTCCTTTTTAATTTCAGTTTTAGCTTCACCACTACAGGATTATGATCAGAGTTTATGTCTGCCCCAGGGTATGCGTTCGAACTTATTACACTATTTCGAAATGGTTGATTAGGATGTAATCTATCTGGTGCCGAACAATGCGGTTCTTCGTGTGTTTTGACGTCCACGTGTACAGACACCTTGGTGGTAGGGTGAACTATATATTTAATATGATTATATTTTTTTCTGATAAAATTGGATTAATTTATCTCCTTGTTCGTTCCTTACTCCTAGTCCAAATTCTCCCACTACTGTGTCTAGTCTTCCCTTGCCCACTTTAGAATCTCCCAGGATAATGTTAATGCCATGTGTCATTGTTGATTTTAAAATGTTGTCAATAGGTTCATACATTTCGTCTACTTGTTCTTCTTCCACCTTTGCAGTGAGCGCATAGAATTGCATAACCTTTATATCAGTAGGATCTCCATGTAGTTGTAACAACATTATTCTGTTTTTAATAGGAATAAAGTTTTTAACGCATTTTCCTATTTGCTTTCCTACTATTATTGCTACTCCATACTGATTTGTATCTTCCAATCCCAAGTGGTTTACTGTGAAAGCATCATTACTTTTCAATTTACCATTTCTATACAACCTTGTACTACTAATTCCTAATACATTTACGTATAGTCTTTTCATTTCTTTAATTGCATTCGCTAGCTTCCCAGCCTCATACAGCGTCCTCGTGTTCCACGTACCAATCTCAATTTCTTGCTTTAGTATTTTGCACCCGGGGATTCCTTGCGCCTTCTTACCATTGGAGATCTGCTGGCCTATGAGTGTCATTTGATTTGTTCGTGTAGCTATTGATTATTCTTGACAAATTGAATGTGTTGGTTTCCCCTTGCCTTACACATCGCAGTGCTATGACCATTCCGGCAGATACTGCCTCCATTCATAGGTTTCTATTACGAATATGTGGCGGTTATCTTAACCTCCACATTCATATAGTACTGAAGACTCCGCTTCCTGTCTCCCAAAGTTCTGAAAACTGGAGCCATCAAGTCCATTATTTGAAGGTTTCCCCTGGTTGTCCCGTGCTGTTAGTTTTGGTTCACCCCGGGATTTTATTTCCCCGGTACCCACGATATCTGGTGAGCACCCCCTATCCACCACCTGGGTAGGCGCCCTATGGGGGATCTAGCAACCCCAGCTACTACCAGACTTAAAACTTGAATCAAGCTTATATTACATGATAGAAGGCATAGATATTGGAATTTCATTACTGAAAGAACTTAAAAATATTAGGAGCAATCAAGGTGTTTAGGGTAATAAATGAATTTAAAAAAATCCACTAGTTATTTCAAATAGAAATGTAATAAACTGGATCGATCTGGGAGTTCGGGAGTTATTTAATACAGCCAGAGATAGAGAGAGATATGAGAAGTCGTCGCTAACATCGCTATATAGCACCTGAAGAAGAAGAAGAAAAAGTTGTTTCAAACAATTACCTATTGAACTGGTGCATTTAAGGTCTGGACAAACCATCAACTATGGCTACATAACTATATGGTGTAATACCGCTTCCACTACGTGCTAAGCTGCAAAAATATTGAAATTGGTTCAAGTATCACCATAATTTACCAATAAGCAACTGATCGTTGCTAAATTCAAAGCCATCAGCTACAATTACAAGACTGAAGGTCCGAACCCCATTAAAAATATACGAGCGTAGGCTGAAAACGAATGCACACATGCTGTAGAGCGCGAACGAATTGATCTTCAGAAGCGCGCCAGGTGGCATGTGGAAGTATCATTCCCCCCAATACGCATGCGCAGGTTTGAGGTCGTTGCGTTCATCCAGTCAATTTCGAGAAGCGGAAGTATGGAGACGTGTTCTAGTGCTATGTCAACGCGAGTTAAACAGCGTGCTGTTATCGAATTTTTAACTGATGAAAAAGTGACTACTGAAATCCATCGTCGTTTAAAGGCTGTTTATGGTGACGATTCTGTTGATAAGTCTACTATAATTGGTGGGTGAAAAATTTCGTGGTTGCGAGCCTGGAAAAGCCATAATTTTTGATAAAACACGCAGCGAACTCCGATCACACACGTCACAGACGATAAACATCGCAAACTCGTCCACGATTTGATTCAAAATGATCGGCGAATCACTAAAAAGCGTATCGCAAACCTTATTGGAATATTCAAGGAACGTGTTGGCTTCATTATTGAACTATTGGGATACCGTAAAATCTGTGCACGATGGGTACCACGCCGTCTCACAGACGAGAACTAGCAGCGTCGATTGGAATACTGCAAACAACTTCTGCAGCGCTACCGTGACGAAGGAGACGACTTTCTTTTGAATATTGTAACGGGGGACGAGTCATGCGTCCGTCATTACGACCCGGAAGAGAAAAGACAGAGTGCTGAATATCGACATCCGTCTTCTCCTCAGGCGAAAAAGTTCAAAACACAACCATCCGCAAAAAAACTTCTTTTGACTGTGATTTGGGATGCTCACCGAGTTTATGTGACCGATTTTCTGGAACGAGAGCAACGTTAAATTCTTCTCAGTACATGCAGACTCTAAAACACCTCCGACGTCGAGTTTGTCGTATTAGAGGCAGCCTGGCGCCAATAATCTTGCAACATGACAACGCTCGTCCACACACCACGCGCGCAACTGGAGAGGCTCTCCGAAACCTAAAGTTTGAACCGATTCCACACCCTCCTTATTCCCCCGATCTTGCGCTTTGCGATTTTTATTTTTTTCCTCTACTCAAGAGAGACCTCAAGGGTAATCATTACACCTCGGACAATAAGGTGAAGGCAGCTGTCAAGTCCTGGATTCGAGAAAATGCGGAAGACTGTGGAAATTAAGATATGTACTTTAATGTACTTCTTGCCCAATCTTGCTATTTGTTTTTCTTCGCGCTCTACAAGCATGTGTGCATTAGTTTTCAGCCTACCTTCGTACGTTACACAGTAGAAATGTTTGAAAAGTCCAGAATATAGTGAAAAAAGCTGCATAACCGAAGCCTTTCGTAAATATGCTGACAAAATCAAAGTTTGGACAAACCATTAGTTGCAACTGTAAGACTTAAACTTGCATCCTGCTGAAGGATGATATAAATACTAAAGTTCTAAATATGTACGCGGTTTTTAATTTTTCCCTGGAATTTATGCATTGAAAGGGATCCTCTTACGTCCGATAGCGCCCATAATATCGGACTTTCCCAGTTTACTGGACCGAAACGGGGAAAAATTAGTACTGTTGCAGTTTTTTGTGCAACCGAGTTTGTATCAAGGTATGGAGAGCCAACTAGATTGGATATGGTAGTTAGCAAACCGCTAAAAGTTATGCCATGTTCCGGGCGGCTCACTCAACTAAATCTAGTTGAAAAGTTTTCCAATTTCAACTTTGTTCGGATTACCTTTTATCCGACAATTTTGTATATCACTAATGAAGCCAGCTCCTGCAATATTTGTAATTGAAAATAATAACAATGGGGGGTGCCTCCGCAACGCAGCGAAAATGTAGCCGCAACTCGCAACATCAAACAGACGCAACCACTCAGAATTTTAATGCGAATTTCAAACATCAAAGTTAACTTTGTTAAGGCCCTACGATGATGCATCAGACAATATTGATCGGTTTGTGTGTTATTTTTTCGTTTCGCTAAGTTCCATTAATTCCGCGTGCTGATCAAAAATATTTCAAATGGTGTGATGTGCGGGATTAACTTCAGTCCGATGTTAAACTAAATCCCTTTTTGCATGCACATGAATCAGGCTGCTTGTTATATACAGATGTGCTCCATATTCCCAAATTTCATTGGAATGTTTTCCGAATGAGCGGCCTTTGATGCTGCATAAACCGAAACCGACTTTAAATAAACTTTGCGTGCACGTGTGTAATTTTTAAAATAAATATAAGCAGTCTGTAAAGATGGACGAAATTAGACTATACCTGGGGATAAATTTGCAATCTTTTAACAACAATACAGAAGATATAGGTTTTATTTAAACAGATAATAACATACATGTGTTTTGCATAAACCGCTTCTCAACTAGTTATGTAATTTCCAACGGAACAACTTCCGTGTAGATTTGGTTGCATAACCACTTTTCTTAAGAACGACATTGATCGGATGTTCATGTTTCTTATTTGTTTACCTAATTATAGCATTTATACAATTGGGAAATTGCAATAAATATCGTGCATTCAGGCAAGCGGCCACAAAACACGATAAACTGGGTGATATTCTTCAAATGTCTAACGCCCCTGACGTGATATGCAACCCAAATCACAAATAACAAATCCCAATAACTTACTTTATAAAATCTGTCTACTAAGTTTACAAAGATGAACTTAAACATGGAACCTGTATATTGGTTTCCAAGAAATTCTTAAAGACAGCGCGGGATTTCGACATTTCTGCGTAACTACGTAGGTATATTATTTTTGAATACTATGAAAATATATACCAAAAATAGGAAAATGAAATAAAATATTAAAGTGACCCAAATATTTAATGATATACCGCAAAACATTTTAATACAAAAAGGGCATCTCAAAATTCTGTCCAAAAATAGATAGGTAATCAAAAAGGTATCAATATATTTCCAACTTCTACTTCATCCTGTATATTAATCTCTTTGAAATTATGATAGTCCAAGCGATTTTCCCTAAAACTGACAATATATGTTAAATTCCTAAAACAATTCTTAATTCTTGAAAATCGATTATTGTATACCTTCCCATAAATTTGTATAAAACTTTTCTGTAACTTTTTGACATCTGCTCAACAACTGACAACAACATATTAAGTTCTAACTTGTTATTTTCAAATAAATGTCATACAGCTTCTGATAGGTGAAAACTCAATGCAACAATTTTTCCTAAAACCATCAAAAAGATAGCAATATATTTCTAACTTCTGCAGCATCCTGTATATTCATAATAGTTACCATATATTTCCTAAAAAGCAGCTGCCCAAGCTTAAAAGTGATATGAAAATGTTAATATAGTCGAAATTGTTAATAGCAGGTGTTTAAATTTTATAAATCTTTTGGAAATGAAAACCAAGTTTGAATAATAATAATATAAATATACAGGCTGAATCTAAACAAATGCGAAAAACTTTAATACGAGTCTTCAGAGTTTTTTTACATCAATTCACTAAAATGTTAAGAACCTTTTCGAATCTTGTCCGAGTTTGATAAACTTTGTTGTTTTAGAATCCTAATAGTCCAAGCTTAATTTCCTATCAAGAAAAATATACAGTTCTGTGTGAAAAGTGGATGAAAGTTGACCCAAAAGTGAAAATTTTAATGTAAATATTTGGTAAATTAGGTGTACGTATTTGAATTGACATTTCTATTCGAAACTCTGTTAAATAACTCTTTCAATATTAAATTTTCTTAAAAAATTGTAACGGCCTTTTTTTGGAAAACAGAATACTATTCAGAAACTGCCAAATAAAACTCAAGTTAACGATATCGTTTTCAGGATATTTCCTAATCATCAAATTTTTCACTTTTGGATTAGATTTCATCCACTTTTCACATTTAATTATACAATTTGAATGGACATTATGCTTGGACTATTAACTTTCCAAAACAACTAAGTTTATCACAATTGGACTGTCCCTACGCAGGTAGTCGTTGTGGCAAATCAGAGGTCCCAGCGCAACCTCAATATCTGCTACCAAGCTCCACCACGGCCATACAAATAAATTGCTGTGTTGTATCAGAATTTTATTGTTTTGTCATACAGATAAGTAACAAATATTTGAACCGTAACACTTAGTAACATAGTTTTATTCAAACAAGATATAATAAACACAAAATTACAATTTAATTGACTCACCAGACGAGCGTCCGGTCATGTTGAGATTCTTTCAACAAGTAACCACGGCAACATCATAATACAAACAAACTATGTACATTTAACGAAAAAACGCGTGACTTCCTGAACGGAAAGCAGAATGAAATTAACGCATATTAACCAAATTTTAAATATTTACATAACTTTTTGAAAGTATCATTTACATCACAATGAAATTATAGCCATATTCCTTATTTAAATAAGAATGTTGAGACACCTGCATGACCTATCAGTTATTATTTTTATCAAAATTCCTATTCATTTTAAACATAAATCTTCTTAAATTAGTAATATTACAAATAATGAATATCAAAATCATATTAAAATGTTCTTCACAGCTATATCCAAATATTACTTACAAAAAACATCCAATTAAAAGATCCATTTTCTTGCAAAATTACATGTCAGTTGACAGTTGTCGAACATAATACACAAATCTCATAAATTATTTGTTTGAATTAAGTGGATCCTGTATGGAATTCATCGATTTGGTCCGACTTCACCCAACAAAATTTGGTCACAGCCCAGTTTCGCCCAGTTTCAAGTTACATTTGGGGCCAAGGACTTTCTAAGAAGATAATTATTATTTGGACGCAAAGATAACATCAGAAAGGTAAACTTATTACGCATACCGAGCAAGTAGCACGAGTGTTCCAGAGAAGTCCAAATACACCAGAAAATAATAATTAAACCTGTTTGAATTTACACAGTGCTTTATAAGCATTTACTAGGTTAGTAGATTACAAAGAGCGATGACGTGTATAAAGTCCCAACTGAAGTTAGCTGCTTACTGGTAAATAGTATGAAATGGTATGTCCATTTACTAATATAATGGTAATGCCTAACTGAACCGGCTCCTGAGATAGAGTTACTTATGTTCTACAGCTAGACCGTGGTATTTCAATTTAAATATTTGGCGACAAGTTTCTAAAAGTTGTCACCTGGTGCCCAAATTCTCTTACATTAATAAAAATAAAAATTAAATAAAGATATGATAGCGGAAGCTAATCAAATCTATTAAGTTTAATTTGATTTAAATTTTTATTTATCATTTATATCAATATATATATATATA